>JARYGA010021485.1:0-46370 GCA_030545235.1 Helianthus tuberosus
ACTACTGCTGTATCAGCTGTTTGGATGGAAGTTTGAGATTTTGTGGTTTGAGGTTTAAATGTCAGTTTTTCTTGTTCTGGTTCAATATACAGACCATCTTCTATTCCCTTCTTCTTCAACTGAATTTTCTCCCCCTTTTTGGCATTATCTGCAAGGGGGTTATCCATGAAGAGGATAGTGGAGGGAACTTTTTCACCATGGGCAGTCCTTTGTATGCTGGCCTTTATAGCCTTGATATCTGCTTGAGTATCTTTGAATCTTGACTCCACCATGTTTGTCAGCATTTTTACATGCATTTCATGCTGCTTATCAGCCGATTGTTTTTGTTTTTCTAGCAAGGGTTGAAAAAGATTCCAGAGCTCATTTGCAGCAAGTGCTTGTGGCGGAGCAGGTGCTTAAGGTGGAACAGCAGTGGATTGTGCTTTCTGAGCCTTTAACAGCTGCTGCACCATGTCCTTTATTTCAGCAACTGAATCTTCAAGTTTTTCAACTCTGCCCGTCAATTCCTGATATTTTGAATCATCACCCACGTTAGTAGGATCATCTGAATCCCCACCAGCAGTGGTTGTATCAATGTGTGACTTAGGAACTGAGTCCCAAAAATCACCCATTGATGCCCCTTGTTCTTGGTACTGGGGACTTCTTTCTTCAGCACTTGATAATCCTTTGATGATACCAGTGGTTAAAACTAACTCGCTGGTGGTTATCGAAGGTGCTATAGATGAAATTGCCTTTAAGGGAGTCTTACTAATGAAACAACTGTCCAACTGAAGATCTGTTGATCCATCAGTTGTAGTTGCTGCTCCACTTGAACTACCACCGAGAGTTACTTGTAACTCAGGGGGTGTAACCTCCTCAATTGTTGCTGGGATAGCAGGAGTAGTAGCATCAGACCCAGTCACTTATGGGAGTATACTCTCAGTGACAGGTGATAGAGAGGAACTGGTTTGTGTCTGAGCTATAGCAACTGCATGCAACAAGGGTATTATTGATTGTGGCATTATAATTGGTGAGGGCATGGGTGTTGAAAGAGACATGTCCTTGGGATCAGGACTGTGGAAGATGGATCCGAGTGGATCCAGAGCTTCATAATTTGGTGTCCCTGTGATTACAACCTGATCCTTTTGTGAGGATGCAGGAGGAGTTTGAGGCAATGGTGGAGATCTTTCTACCAACTGCTGTGAGGAAGTAGCAGCAGTGGTTTGTGCTGACATTTGTGTTGTCACAGGCAGTTGCTCTGGGATCTCATCTTCCAGAGTTGCCTTTATCTTGGGTTTGGTGGGCTTTTTGTAAGATTTTCTTTTGGTCTTTTTAGTGATGTCAGGTGTGGGTTTCAAAGCAGTGGTTGTGCTGCTCTGATCACCTGGAGTAGTGGGCTCAACAGTAGTTTCCTGAGGAGCAGTTGTTGTTTCTAAATTTTGCTCAGGCACCTCTGCTTTTAATTTTATTGGTGCCATCATTCTGGAAAATGTTTCATTTGTTAAACCTTTTATTTGAAAATGGACACCTTGTTTGAGCAAATTTTCATTCTCTTTTTCAAATTTTTGTTTAAAATAATAGCTCAGAAATCTTGGAAAAAGTAGAAATGCTTTGCTATCAACATTTTTTATTAAGTCATTAAAGATCCCCTGGGAATAGTTATAATTTTCACTATTTAAAATAGCATAACCCAGACATTGAATCTTTAATGGTATTTCGTTAAAAGTTGTTGTTTTATTAGAAACACACATCAGGAGTATGTGAAATAAAAACCTTGGTGCAGAAGGGAAGTAACCTTTTTGTAAGGTATCTACCTTTGATTGTTCTGCATATCCCCTTTTTACGAAATCAGTTTTCATCTCGGCTTTATCAAAGGAAATTTTACCTTTCTGATCATCGAGTTTAAAGACTTCGGAGATTGATTTTGGTGTAATTTGAATCGCTTTACCCTGTATCGAGGAGTTGATGGCAATGACTTTATCGTCTTGTTTTTCAAGCGTCGCCTTTTTCCAGAACTCTCTCTGGGTTTGTAGATAAATGGGAGCATCTGCTGTCAAAAAAGTTTTGTACTTTGATGCAGATAATGTATCAATGATGGAGTCGAAAGTGTGGTTATCGGTGGGTTTTGTGAGCAAACCCAGATAATTATGAGGAGATTTGTATGGTATCTCGATGGATTCTTCTGCCGTTTGAGCGACCTTTTTGGAAGATGATGAAGGCTTTGATTTTGATTGTGATTTTGATTTCGATTTCGTCATTTTTGCGAAGAAGAACGAAAAATGATTTTAGGAAGAAGGGTTGGAAACTGCTTTGAGAAGAGAATTTTGGAATTCGATTCGACAGTGTAAAACCCTGTTTGGGGGTTTTGATCAGGGTTTTATTTAGGGAAAAAGTGATCGCTGATGTGGCAGCGGTTATTATGATCTGAAGGCTAAAAACTGACCACGTGTCAACAGATGATGAAGAGATGAATTATGGAGAACAGTTGTTTTGGAAACCACTGATGAAGCAAATATCAGTGGTTACAACGGTCAATAATGAGGACAGTGGGTGATTTTTACTATCAGTGGATAAGTCACTGATTTTGAGCATCAGTGCTTGCCAAGAGAATGGAAGGATCAGTGGTTGACTTTCAGCAGTGGGCAAGATTTAGAGAGCAGATGTTTGAACGAAGCAGTGTTTAGGGGTGAAATAATGACAATGATTTGAAAGCCCATTATGTCAGCAACTTTTAAAGAAATTTTCATTCAAGGTTTTGCCACATGTCGTTTTCACATTTCGAAGCTTTTACGAGTTTCTGACAGTGGGTAGTACCCCAGATGGTGAGAACTTTTTGCTAAGGCAACTCATTTCCGTTTAATATCCAAATTAAAACATGAGTGCCCCAGTAGTTTAAGCACTGTTTAGCAATCAACCTTTGATTAGTGTTTAAAACAAACCTAAGTATGACCTTGACATATGTACCATTTCCTTTTGACCCATTTCAGAGGACAGTAATACCAACAAAAATAAGGTACTATATCCTGACAGGAAATTGAAACTATTGCCAATAAAAACAAGCAAAAGTTCAAAATATATTATTCTTAAAAGAAATCGAATAATATATCCTAGTTATTTGAGAAAATCCTTTGTGAAAAAAATGGTTAAAGGCTTTTCTGAGAACAGCATCAAAAGGATCTGGTATATTTTCAATAAAATACGTAATCATATCATTCTCAAGTTTATGAAAATGGTCAGTGGTTTGACAGCAGTGGTAGGAAATTTTGAATACATTTTGACCACTGTTTGGTACCACTTTCTTGTCAGTTGATTGCAAACATGAGGACACATGGACACATTTGTCTAGTCCTCTTGTGAGTTCAATCACTGGGAATACTATTGTCACCTGAACTTTCCTGAACCAATAAGCACACACATTTGCTTAATGACCATTATTACCCCAAACTTTGACTCTTAAGTGTTTTAAGTTTATACTCTTTTCTTCTAACTTCAAAAGTTTTGAGATAAACACACTTCTGAGTTTTTGTGAATTTTCTTCTTTCCTTTTTACCCTTCCCATATATAAGTAATGAAATACTTACTGAGAGGCATTTATTGAAGGAATACTTGTTCCAAAATCATTTTGCAGTAATGTTTTGAAAGATTTGGTCATTTCTGCACATGCTTATGCCAACCTTCTCATTACCTATGATCTGGACATTTTTTACTTCTGATTTTCTTAATGTATTTTAACATAGTTGATTTTGTCCTTTTGAGGGTCTCAACCTGTTTTCAACACATAAGATCTGAATGACTAAAGTTTTAATTTCCCTCTTTTTACGTTAACAAAAACACTAATGTTTTTATGAACATAGGCTTTTGTTAATCTGAGGTACATACTTTAGCATCTAATAACGTGACATCACAAGTTTCATGACAACAGTTGAAATCAATTTTGAAAATATGAAATAATCCCATAGTTTAACAGATATGTTTTCAAATCTAAAACCATGAGTGTCTTGTGCATGAAATCACTCGTTGTGTGAGATTTGTGTGTCATATGACATCTTGGTTGTTTTACAGAGTACTTGAATAGCAGTTTTAAGCATTGTTACTCGTTACTCTGTTTTTTCAACTAAATACAACCAACCTTAGTATCAATGAATTTTGAGCCGAACTGTTATGTCAAATTGATTGTTAGATCGAATTTGACTGTCCAGGCTCTGATACCAATTGTAAGATCTGATTTTGGTTTTGATTGTATTTTGCGTTTGAATTAGAATGAAAATGGATGAGTTGTGCAGCGGAATTAATATGGAAACAAACTTTGCATACAATCAAACGAGAGTGTTGCTTTGATTAAACACTTTTCACAGAGAACCGAAAGATTGAATTTAATTTCAACAACGATTACAATGCAATGCTTAATAGAAACTCCCCCTCAGCCAGAGCTCAGTGTTTGTTCGTGCAGAGAAGACGATTGTTGCAAAGAGCTAATAGAACAGTACAGAGCACTGTTCTATTTATAGGCACTAGCAAACCACTGAGCATCTAAGCTGACGTCACCATGAAAGTGACATCTAACCTCCTAACAAACTCTAACCTCTGATCAATACAAACACTGCTATGCTAACTACTGCTATTACATTTCATTACATAGAAGACAAGTTAAATAACTGTTGCATCCTTCCACTGCTGTGAACCCAGCAGCACTTGTCCGGATCAGCAGTGCTTGACTCAGGACAGTAGATTGAGCAGCAGAGCTTTAGTCTTCCATCAGGCCTTTACTTGATCAGCAGTTTGCACGATCAGTAGATAGGAGGTCAGCAGATGTTGAAATCACTTTCAAGGGGAGAGACTTGTATGTAACATCTGCTTATTCTGGATCCACTGCTCTGATCCAGTTTTGGCTTTAATTATCTGTTCCTCTGGTAGGGTTCAATCCCAACAATCTCCCCCTGGAACAGATAATGCCAAAACTCTTCATTATTGTGGAATTTTTATTGCCTCATCAATAGTTCCCTTATTTGCCCTTTAAGTTGTAATTCAAAGGTTAAGGCATCTGTGTCATCATCATCCATGCTAAGTGGAAGGTCAAGGAGATCCTGCAAATCTTCAAGACTTAGGCCAAGTGCTTTTTCCCTTTATATTTTCTTCACTTCTCCATCAGACCTGAACATAGTCAGTACATGGGTCTGTTTGTCAGTTTCCCACTTTAGTACTTTTGAGCCTGATGGGTTTCTTGGGAGATTTTTATTTGAAGAGGAGTTTGGAGATGCTGGCCTATTCATGACTGGCTGAGCAGTACTTGCAGATTGTTCCAATTCAGGATCTTCTTTCATCATTAATCTAATGCCCTCTTTTACAATGGCATTTCCAGCATTGAGATCTTGAACTGTTTCAGCATCTGACTGGTTTTGGCTCCTTCTTTTGTAGATGGCAGCACCAGCTGGAGCAGTAGTTCTTTTGACTTGCAGCTTTGGTGGTCTTTTTGAGACCTCTGCTTTAGAGTAGTCAGGTTTTTGAGGAACTTTGGGATCTTTCTTCCTCAATTCTTCCAACCTTTTGTAGGTGGCCCTGACTACATCTTCTTTCCACATTGCTATTTGTCGTTTAGACCCATAATCAGCAGCAACCAATTCCTCTTTCATTCTCTTCAGCTCAAGTGATTTATCAGGCACATTCTTTTTGAATTTTGACCATTCTGGAGGAGTGTGTTTGACCTCATTTTTTTATCATTTCTTGAATCCTGGCTGTTTCTCGTTCAAGCTCAGGAATGGTCCACTCCTTGTACATGTGCTTTTCTCCCTTGTATTTCTTTGTTGCCATGATGCTTTCAATGTAGTCTTTTCTCAGAGTTTCATCTGCTCTTTTTGAAATTTGTTGACATACATTTTTTGCAAATTGTTCCAGGGATCTGACTTGTGTGAGCAAGTACTGATAGTTCTGCTGTATTTCCCTATCAGATTTCCCTTTTGTGTTTCTTTTTGAGATATCCTCTGCTTGCTTAGCCTTGAGTTTCAAATATTCTTCAATATTGTTAGGCCTGGGATATCCTTCAACTGATGGCAATCTCCTTTTAGCAGGGTCATCCTCATAATAAAAGGACTTGATTTCATCTCTGACTGTAATGAGCTCAAGAGGAAATTGGACACCTGCAGGAGCTAAGGGCTGTTGAACTTGTGCTGATGAGAGAGGAACAGGTTTGGGTATTGTGACAAGTGACAAGGATTTTGAAGATGTTGGTGGTGGAGATGTGTCATCATCTTTGAGGATTAGCCTTCTCCTTTTAGTTTGAGGAGAGACTGATGATGTTTTGGTTGGAACAGTAGTGGTAGATTGGGTGGCAGTGGTTTGTGATTGACTAACAGCTGTTGAAACAACTGGTGTTTCAACCACAGTTGTCATTACAACAGATGTTATAACATCTGTTGTCTTCTGCTTTTTGTCAGCAGGTGATTTTGTTTTTGGTGGTGATGGTGGTAAAGCAGTAGATTTGGTGTGTGTTGAAGTGGTGTGTGTTGGAGTGAGAACAGATGTTGAAACCACTGAAGTACCAGCAGTAGTTGATACAATAGGAGTTACAACAGCTGTTTTGGATGGTGGTTTTGGAGCAGACTTTGAACGTCTGGTTGGGATGGATTTGGGTTGCCTTACTTTTCTAGTAGGCTTCTTCTTTTCTTCAACAGGATTTTCATCATCCTTTGACCCAGAAGTACCGTGATCTGGATAATCCACCCTAGCTTTCTTCTTGGCCTCTCTATCCTTTTTGACACTTGCAACTGCTTCTGCCAGTGCATTTGTGGTCTCATCAATTTTCTTGCTACCATCTGGCAAAGGGATATTTTTAGTCATGTTTTCTCTTTCTGGTTCAAGGTAAAGACCATCATCTATTCCTTTTTTCTTCCACTCCTGAATTTTCTCCCCCTTTTTGGCATTATCTGTAGGGAGTTGATCAATAAAGAGGACAGTTGGAGGAGCATTGCCAGAGGTATACAGGATTTGAGCTTATAGAGCCTTGAGATCAGCCTGGGTGTTCTTGAACCTAGACTCCATTGTATTTCTCAGCTTTAGTACATGTTTTTCATGTTGCTGATCTGCCATTTGTGCTTGTTGATGGAGAAAAGGTTGAAATAGATTCCAGAGCTCATTTGTAGCAGGTACTTGTGGTGGAGCAGGTGCTTGAGGTGGAACAGCAGTGGATTGCACCTTTTGTACTTGTAACAACTGTTGCAGCATATCTTTGAGTTCTGCTACAGAGTTATCAAGTTTTTCAACACGATCCGTCAATTTCTGGTACTTTAAACCATCACCCAATTTAATGGGATCATCTGATTTCCCACTAGCAGTGGTTTTATCAGTGGTTGAGGTAGGGAGTTTACTCCAAACATTAACCACTGATGCCCCTTTTTCTTGGTACTGGGGTCTTCTCCCTTCAACACTTGACAGTCTTTTGATGTTGCCAGAGGTCAAGAAAAGTCCACTGGTAGATGTCAGAGATGCTATGGAAGGAATTGCCTCCAAGGAATTCTTATTAATGTAACCACTGTCCAACTGAAAACCAATGGGTTCAACAGTTGCAGTGGCTGCTTCACTTGGATTACCACCAAGAGTTACATGTAACTCAAGGGGTGTAACCTCCTCAGGTTGTGTTGGTGGGTTAGCAAAGATTGATACAACAGACCCAGTCATTTGTTGAGGCATGTTCTCATGAATAGGTGATTGAGAAGGACTGGTTTGTGCCTGGTTCAAATCAATTGCATCCAACAAAAATTTTGTTTGTTGGGGAATTGTGGATGTGATGTTTGGTTTAGAAATAGAATTTGCCCCTGGAATTGGGCTGTGGATGATGGAAACGAGTGATTCCAGAGCATCAAATTGTGGTGTCCCAATTTGTACAACCTGTTCTTTTTGTGAAGAAGCAGGAGGAGTTTCGGTTATGGGTTGAGATATTTTGACCAACTGCTGTGAGGAAGTAGCAGCAATGGTTTTGTGTGACTTTTGTTTTGTCACTGGCAGTTGCTCTGGTATCTCATCCTCCAGAGTTTCCTTTTTGATGGGTTTGGGGGTTTTTTGATTTTTCTTTTTGTGTGGCTTTTTGTGGATTGTAGGTGTGGGTTTCAAAACAGTTGTTCTGCTGCTTTGATCACCTTGAGCAGTGGGCTCAGTAGCAGATACCTGAGGAGCAGTGGTAGCTGCTAAAATCTGCTCAGGCACCTCTGCTTGTGTTTTGCAAGGTGTTAACATTCTTGTAAAAGTTTCAGCAGTTAAGCTGTTCATTTGAAAATAGTCACCTTGGTGTATTGCAACAATATCATCCTTACTGAATTTCTTTTCAAAATAATAACTTAAAAACCTTGGAAACAGTAAGAATGATTTTGTTTCAACATTATTAACCAAATCATTAAAGATTTCCCGAGAATAATTAAAATTTTCTGCTTGAAGAATAGCATATCCCAGATTTTGAATCTTTAATGGTATTTCATTAAAAGAAGTGGTTTTGTTTGAAACACACATTAGGAGGGTATGGAATAAAAACCTTGTTGCAGAAGGAAAGAAACCTTTTTGTAAGGTAGCTTTCTTCATCATTGTGTCTGCATACCCTCTCTCAATGAAGTCAATTTTTAACTCGTTTTTAGGGAAAGAAGTTTTACCTTGCTGATCCTCGAGTTTAAAGACTTCTGATATAGATTGTGGCGTGATTTGAACAGCTTTACCCTTTAAAGAGGAGTTAATGGCTACCACATTTTCACCTTGTTTGTCAAGGGTTGCGTTTTTCCAAAACTCTCGTTGGGTTGCTAAGTAAATTGGTGCATCGGCTGTTAACAAAGTTTTGTACTTTGATTTAGCCATTTTGTCGATGATGGAGTCGAAAGCATCTGTGGTGCCGGGTTTTGTGAGAAGACCCAAAAGATTGTGAGATGGTTTGTGTAGAATTTCGGTGGGATTGGCCTTTTGAGAGGCCGCTTTCGACGATGATTTAGAGGTGGGTTTTGCAGATGGCTTCGATTTTGTCATTTTGAGGATGATGATTGAAGAAATTTGTGAAAAAATGAGATGGAAAAACTACTTTGAGAAGAGAATTTTTGAGAATTCAATTCGACAGTAAAACCCTATTTTGATGGTGAGTGGGGGTTTTATAGAGGAAAAAGTGAATGCTGACGTGGCAGCGGTTACAAAAGGTCTGACCACAATATACTGCCCACATGACAAACCCTGATGAAATGAAGGACAGTACTTTTATGAAAGTTACTGGTGAAGGCAGTGGTTATGGAAGCAGTGGATGATTTTCACTATCAGTGGATAGCATATCAGTGGATAAGACACTGCTTTTGAACAACAGTGTTTATCAAAGAAATGAAGGGACAGGGGAGGATTTCAGCAGTGGACAAACTTTGAAGCAGAGCAGACTTTTGAACAAGCAGTGGTTATGGCAGACTTTTAAGGATTTTAATGAAAATTTCATTTTTAGCTATTTTTAAGGATGGATTTTTGATTTTCCGAAAACATTTTAATGCTTTTATTCATAGAAAACAAGATGTTGCTTGTTATTCCATGTTTAGCATCCCAATTCTAGAGACCAAGCTTTCAAAGGTGGCTGTATCAAGTGCTTTTGTGAGCACATCTGCCAGCTGGTCTTTAGTTGGGACATGATGCAGAGAAATCAAACCTTTTTCATAGCAATCCCTCACAAAGTGATGTCTGATGTCGATGTGTTTGGTGGTTGAATGGGAAACTGGATTTTTGATGATATTTTCTGATGCCTGGCTATCCAACATGAGTGGTGTCTTTAAGGCAGTGATACCAAAATCCAGCAACTGGTTTTGAAGCCACAGAAGTTGGGCTGTACAGCTTGCAGCAGCAATGTATTCAGCTTCAGCAGTGGATGTTGAAACAGCTGCTTGCTTTTTGCTTTGCCAAGAAACTAAGCAATCACCTAGAAACTGGCACCCTCCTGAAGTGGACTTCCTTGTTGTGTTACATCCAGCAAAATCACTGTCTGAAAATCCTGAAAGCTTGATATTCCCATTAGCTGGATACCAGATACCAAGTGTGGGAGCACTTTTTATGTATCTGAATATCCTTTTTACAGCAATAAGGTTGGATTTTCTAGGGGCTGATTGACTTCTTGCACAAACACATGTTGCAAACATGATGTCTGGCCTAGATACAGTTAGGTACAGCAAAGACCCAATCATGCTTCTATATAGAGTTTGGTCAATCAGCTCATCCTTTTCATCAGACATGACCAGCTTATTTGTTGCCATGGGTGTGCTGCATGGTTTACAATCATTCATATCAAATTTGTTTAAAAGTTCTTTTGCATATTTGCTTTGATGAATGAAATTACCTTTTGCATTTGCTGAACTTGGAGACTAAGAAAGCATTGCAACTCACCCATTGCAACTCACCCATTGCACTCATTTCAAACTCATCTGTCATGAGTTCCCTAAACTCTTCACACATTTTGTTACATGTGCTTCCAAAAATAATGTCATCCACATAAATTTGGACAATCATTAAATCCTTCCCTCTCCATTTTAGAAACAGTGTTTTATCAATGGTACCTCTTTTGAAACCATTTGAGAGTAGGAAGTTGGAAAGAGTTTCATACCAGGCCCTAGGTGCTTGTTTCAGGCCATACAAAGCTTTGTTTAGCCTGTAGACATGATCTGGATAAAATGGATCCTCAAAACCTGGAGGTTGACAAACATACACCTCTTCTTGAATTGTACCATAGAGGAAAGCACTTTTGATATCCATTTGGAACACCTTCATGTTGTGGTTGACAGCAAAGGCCAGGAACAGTCTGATAGCTTCCAATCTTGCTACAGGGGCAAATGTTTCATCATAATCAATCCCCTCTTCCTGTCTGTAACCTTGAACCACAAGCCTGGCTTTATTCTTGACAACAATGTCCCTTTCATCAGTTTTGTTTTTAAAGACCCACTTTGTGCCGATGGGATTGACATCTTTTGGCAGTGATACAAGCTCCCATACTTGTTGTCTTTTGAACTGTTGGAGCTCTTCTTGCATGGCTTCTACCCAGCTGTTGTCTTTCAGTGCCTCTTGGTACTTGACTGGCTGATGGAGTGATAGAAAACCAGCAAAAAGACAAATGTTTTGGGTTTGGCTTCTTGTGAGCACCCCTTCATTTATGTTGCCAATGATTTGATCAGGTGGATGAGATCTCAAGAAGATTAAATCTCCTTGGTATGGTAAGATGGCATTTGTTGGTGAAGGCTGCAAATGTGTATCATCTGAGCTAACCACTGCTGGTGACTTTGATGACCCAGCAGTGGCTTCAAAAGGTGGTGGAATTGGTGGTAATGGTGAGGACACGTGCTGACTTTTATCCACTGGTTGGGGACTTTTGTTAGCAGTGTTTGTTGATGTGGAAGCAGTGGTTGATGGGCTATTTTGGTCAACAACTGTTGAGGTAGCAGTGGTTGAGCTTTGACAGCTGTTTTGAACAACTGTTGCTTTTCCCATTGTGGTAGACTTTTGAGGGACGATGATTTCATACCCATAGTCTGGTGTTGCATCCACTGATGTACCTGCACTGTTAGTCTTGACAGCAGTATTTTCGAAAGTAAATTTTTCAAGATCAAACAGATCAGCAGGATTTGCTGGGATTTTCATTGATGAGACTTCATTGAACTTCACATTCAAGGTCTCCTCCACTGCCTTGGTCCGTGTATTAAACACTTTGTAGGCCTTGGCAGTGGTTGAGTATCCCAGATGATAACCACAATCAACTTTGGCTGCAAATTTTGAGATGGAATCTTTTAAGTTCAAAATAAAACATGGGCAGCCAAAGACTTTGAAATATGAGATCAGTGGTTTGATTTTATACAGAATTTCATAGGCAGTCTTTTTGTGCCTGGGGTTGATTAAAACTCTGTTTTGGATATAGCAAGCAGTGTTTACTGCCTCTGCCCAAAAAGTCAAAGGCAAACCTGAATCAGCAAGCATAGTCCTAGCAGCTTCAATCAGTGTTCTATTCTTTCTCTCCACAACCCCATTTTGCTCTGGTGTTCAAGGGATGCTGTACTGCCTTACAATCCCTTTCTTCACACAGAAGGCATCCAACTCCTTATTCTTGAATTCTGTGCCATTGTCACTCCTGAAGACTTTCACTGGAAGGTCAAATTGCTTTTCAACCTGTATCACAAAGTCTTGCAAAATGCCTGCAGTCTCATCTTTTGAGTGTAAAAAGAAAGTCCATGTAAACCTAGAAAAGTCATCAATAATAACCAAACAGTATTTCTTCTTTTTGAGACTCATGACTTGAACTGGGCCAAACAAATCCATGTGCAGCATTTGCAAACACTGGGTTGTTTTGGACTCTTCAATGGACTTAAAAGAGCTTTTATGTTGCTTTCCTTTTAAACAGGAAACACAATGCTCAGAACATGGAAACAATTTTTTTGGTAAGCCTCTTACCAAGCCATTTTTTGAAATTTTAGTTATTGTCTTGAGATTTGTGTGCCCTAGTCTTCTGTGCCAAAGTTCTGTCTCTTTGTTAGAGGCAGCTGAGAACAGACAGGTTTTTATTATTTGACCAGTTCTTTGAGCAACAAGTTTTGTTTGACCAGTTTTTATTATTGCTTCAATCTTTTTGACCATTTCTGGCCCAACAATCCTACAACACTCCTTTGTGAAGAATGACCCATACCCCTTGTCACTCATTTGTGAAACACTCAGGAGGTTGAATTTCAGACTGTCTATCAGATTGACATTTTCAAATTTTACATTTCCAGACTGTACTGTACCAGACACCAGAACTTTCCCTTTACTGTTATTCCCAAAGGATATATCGCCCCCTCCATGAATTTTGAAATCTTTTAGTAGGGCTTTACATCCAGTCATGTGCCTGGAGCCTCCACTATCAACATACCAGAGGCTATCTAAGCAGGCAGAAGCTCCCTGCACATGAAGTAAAAGGATTAGTTCATTAGGGTTTCCAATGCCAATAAGGCTTTGGATGGGGTCTCAACAGTGTCTGGGATGGATGCAGATTGATGGACAGTGGTTAGGTCAGGGGTTTGGATAGTTTTAGGACTCTTTCTAGCTAACCACTGTTGAGAGTCTTGACCAATCACCTGTTGGTACCCAAAAGGATGCCTGTTCACTTTGGGTTTAGAGGGCCTTTTGTAGGCCTCATAAACTTGTGGAACCCTAGGGTATGGTGGTTGTCCCTTACCTCTTCTATATTGATTGGCGGGGGGTGCATCAGTAACCTGAACATCTCTTTTAATAGAGGTTTGGTTCAGCTGTTTTGTGACAGTTGTTTGAACTGGCACAAACAGTGGTTGGTTTTTAGTGAATTTGACAGATGATGTTGATGGACTCAAGGATGTTTTAGCAATGTACTCATTCTTTTTCACATCAAAGTTTTTGAGATACACACATGCTTGAGTTTTGTGGTTTGTTTTACCACAGACGATACAGCTTTCAGCAGGAACAATGACACTTTTTTTGTTTAAATCATAAGCTTTTAAATGAAAGCAGTCTTTTGTTAAATGATTCTTTTTCTCACAAAATTCACAAAACAAGTTATTGACCTTTTCTTTCTTCTTTCTCTTTTCGGACTCCTTTGCAACAGAGGTTTTAACCTCTGTTGGGACGTCCTTGAGAGGAATGACTTTAGCTTTTGGAGCTTTAACACCATCGGTGGATGTAAAGTCCATGGGCTTGAAATTTTCAAGAATATCACACTCATCAGACCATGTTGGTTTAAACTGATATTTTTCAAGCTCCTCAAAAGTAGAGGATCCCATTGGTCTGTCAAGTGTGATTTTGTTACCAAGTTTATCAGTGATTTTCACTTCTTGGCCATTCTTGTTTGTGGGGATGAACTCAGTGGTTACATCAGTGGTTTGAACAGATTTTTCAACAGCAGTGTTTTCATCATCATGTTTTCTATAACCAATACCAAACTTCACATTGCTTTTAATCTGTTTTTCAAGCAATAACTCATATCCTTTGCAGGATTCCACCCATTTCTCACATGTGATTTGGGTGAACTCTAACTCCTTTTTGCAAACTTGGTATTTTTCTACCATAGTTTGGAGTTGAGTTTTGGTTATGCTTTGCTCTTCTTTGAGACTGCTGATTTCTTTATCTTTTTCAGTCAACTTGTTTCTAAGTTCTTTTAAAGACTTTTCAAATTTGACTTCATTAGACAAGACTTTATCCCTAAGGTTTTCATTTACCTCTTTGATGTTAGCAAATGCAATAATGCATTTGTCAGAACACAGTTTTTCAAGAACTTGAGGAGATACCTTGGCAGCAGCCATCATTGCACAATCACATTGATGATCCTCTTCATCATCAGCTCTTGCTTCTTTCTCACCTGCTCTTTTCTCTTTCTCTTCTTCTTTGTCCTCTTTGGACCATGGATCTGTCAGTGGTTCAATCAGGGTTCCTGAACTTTCTCCCAACAGTAGTTCACCAGCCACAGCAGTAACCACTGCTTCAGCACCTCATCCACTGTTTCAGCACTTAGCTGTTCACCTTCAGTTTCTACCCCCTCTGGTATTGACTCTAATGCCATCAAACAAAATTCATCATTAGAAGGTTCATTAAAAGCATAGAGTGCAAACTTTTCATCACCAAGTTCATCAGGCATGCTGCTCCAGTCAACAAAGCCTTGAGTGAAAAAGCTTTGCTGATCTGGTTGTACCACTGCTGGAGCAGCTGTTTGAGGTGCAACAGGTTGCACTTGTGCCTGGGGGACAGGGGTTTGAACATACTGAATTTGTGGAACAGTAGTTTGGACATAATGCACAGGCACAGGGGTTGCAGCATAGTGAGCAGTGTTAACATGAGCTGCAGGGGTATATTGGGTATAGTGCACAGTACTTTGATTTTGAGGTCTAGGATTTGAGCTAGGATGAGTGATTATAGGACCAGTAGTTTGACTCCTGCATTCCCTAGCGAAATGACCTAGCCTATTGCACTTGTAACACTTGATTTTCGATTTATCCAACCCAACCCTTAGATTCCCATGTAACCCTGGGAATTTTCTCCCTGTTCTTTTGTAGAATTTGCTTGTTCTTACACTAAGCAAAGCCAACTGATGCAAAATGTCCATTTCTTCTAAGTCAGTGGGATCAAAATGTTGTAAATCATTGAGTTCAAAACACAAATTATCTGACATCTGGTTTTCATTAGCAGTAAATGCATAGTTTGCAGAGTGAGGATCAGGGTTGTTAAAATTTGCACCAGCAGTTATATCAATGAAGTGATCATAACCCTGATCCTTACCACTGCTACCAGATTCTTCCTGACCCAAAAGAGCTGTGCTGGCAAATGAGTAATCATCAGCAACTTTTCCAGACTCTTGCAACTTCCTTTTCTGGTTTAACTCCCTTTCATAGGTATGGAGTCTACCATGAAGTTGGGTCAGGGTCAGATCTTTGAACACAGCAGAGTTTCTGGTGACAAAAGCTATGGTGTCCCATTTTTCTGGTAGTGACCTAAGGAACCTGCTATTTTGAGTTGAATTTGGAAAAGTTACTTTAACAAGCCTTAGTTCACTGATGAGACAACTGAACCGCTCAAATTGTTGAGTCAGTGATTCACCCTTGATGTGACAAAATGTTTCATACTGCTGGTTCAGTATTTCCCTATTGTTTTCAATGACTTATTCGGTTCCCTCAAACTGTTCCTTCAATGCATCCCATAGCTCTTTGGCACTGTTACAATGTAACAGTCCAGCATAGATCTCATTTGGTAATGCAGATGCTATGATGCTAAATGCTTTGGCATCGAGTTCGAACTTTTGAAAAGCAATTTCGGTATAGTTATCAGTTGGTTTAGGAACGAACTTCTTTGGATCCTCAGCACTTGGCACCATAGGAACATGGGGACCAAAAACAACAGACCTCCAACATCCAGTGTTCTGTTAAGCAAGGATATGACCCATCCTTCTCTCCCAGATGTTGTATTCATTACGTTTAAGCATAGGTGGTTTAAAAAGAGAGCCAATGTTATTTTTATCATCTTGTGATTGTGACGTCATCCTGGTTGTTTTACAGGCACTGATTAATCAACTTTAATGGTGATTAAACCTTACTCTGTTTTTCAACAAACCGAACAAACTATCGATATCAACGATTTTGAGCTGAACTATTTATGTCAAAATGATTGTTAAATCAAATTTGACTGTCCAAGCTCTAATACCAATTGTTGGATCTGAGTTTGGTTTTGATTGTATTTTGCGTTTGAATTAGAATGAAAATGGATGAGTTGTGCAGCGGAATTAATATGGAAACAAACTTTGCATACAATCAAACGAGAGTGTTACTTTGATTAAACACTTTTCACAGAGAACCGAAAGATTGAATTTAATTTCAACAACGATTACAATGCAATGCTTAATACAAACTCCCCCTCAGCCAGAGCTCAGTGTTTGTTCGTGCAGAGAAGACGATTGTTGCAAAGAGCTAATAGAACAGTACAGAGCACTGTTCTATTTATAGGCACTAGCAAACCACTGAGCATCTAAGCTGACGTCACCATGAAAGTGACATCTAACCTCCTAACAAACTCTAACCTCTGATCAATACAAACACTGCTATGCTAACTACTGCTATTACATTTCATTACATAGAAGACAAGTTAAATAACTGCTGCATCCTTCCACTGCTGTGAACCCAGCAGCACTTGTCCGGATCAGCAGTGCTTGACTCAGGACAGTAGATTGAGCAGCAGAGCTTTAGTCTTCCATCAGGCCTTTACATTATCAGCAGTTGTAGGTCAGCAGTTTGCACGATCAGTAGATAGGAGGTCAGCAGATGTTGAAATCACTTTCAAGGGGAGAGACTTGTATGTAACATCTGCTTATTCTGGATCCACTGCTCTGATCCATTTTTGGCTTTAATTATATGTTCCTCTGGTAGGGTTCAATCCCAACAATCTCCCCCTGGAACAGATAATGCCAAAACTCTTCATTATTGTGGAATTTTTATTGCCTCATCAACAGTTCCCTTATTTGCCCTTTAAGTTGTAATTCAAAGGTTAAGGCATCTGTGTCATCATCATCCCTGCTAAGTGGAAGGTCAAGGAGATCCTGCAAATCTTCAAGACTTAGGCCAAGTGCTTGTTCCCTTTATATTTTCTTCACTTCTCCATCAGACCTGAACATAGTCAGTACATGGGTCTGTTTGTCAGTTTCCCACTTTAGTACTTTTGAGCCTGATGGGTTTCTTGGGAGATTTTTATTTGTAGAGGAGTTTGGAGATGCTGGCCTATTCATGACTGGCTGAGCAGTACTTGCAGATTGTTCCAATTCAGGATCTTCTTTCATCATTAATCTAATGCCCTCTTTTACAATGGCATTTCCAGCATTGAGATCTTGAACTGTTTCAGCATCTGACTGGTTTTGGCTCCTTCTTTTGTAGATGGCAGCACCAGCTGGAGCAGTAGTTCTTTTGACTTGCAGCTTTGGTGGTCTTTTTGAGACCTCTGCTTTAGAGTAGTCAGGTTTTTGAGGAACTTTGGGATCTTTCTTCCTCAATTCTTCCAACCTTTTGTAGGTGGCCCTGACTACATCTTCTTTCCACCTTGCTATTTGTCGTTTAGACCCATAATCAGCAGCAACCAATTCCTCTTTCATTCTCTTCAGCTCAAGTGATTTATCAGGCACATTCTTTTTGAATTTTGACCATTCTGGAGGAGTGTGTTTGACCTCATTTTTTATCATTTCTTGAATCCTGGCTGTTTCTCGTTCAAGCTCAGGAATGGTCCACTCCTTGTACATGTGCTTTTCTCCCTTGTATTTCTTTGTTGCCATGATGCTTTCAATGTAGTCTTTTCTCAGAGTTTCATCTGCTCTTTTTGAAATTTGTTGACATACATTTTTTGCAAATTGTTCCAGGGATCTGACTTGTGTGAGCAAGTACTGATAGTTCTGCTGTATTTCCCTATCAGATTTCCCTTTTGTGTTTCTTTTTGAGATATCATCTGCTTGCTTAGCCTTGAGTTTCAAATATTCTTCAATATTGTTAGGCCTGGGATATCCTTCAACTGATGGCAATCTCCTTTTAGCAGGGTAATCCTCATAATAAAAGGACTTGATTTCATCTCTGACTGTAATGAGCTCAAGAGGAAATTGGACACCTGCAGGAGCTAAGGGCTGTTGAACTTGTGCTGATGAGAGAGGAACAGGTTTGGGTATTGTGACAAGTGACAAGGATTTTGAAGATGTTGGTGGTGGAGATGTGTCATCATCTTTGAGGATTAGCCTTCTCCTTTTAGTTTGAGGAGAGACTGATGATGTTTTGGTTGGAACAGTAGTGGTAGATTGGGTGGCAGTGGTTTGTGATTGACTGACAGCTGTTGAAACAACTGGTGTTTCAACCACTGTTGTCATTACAACAGATGTTATAACATCTGTTGTCTTCTGCTTTTTGTCAGCAGGTGATTTTGTTTTTGGTGGTGATGGTGGTAAAGCAGTAGATTTGGTGTGTGTTGAAGTGGTGTGTGTTGGAGTGAGAACAGATGTTGAAACCACTGAAGTACCAGCAGTAGTTGATACAACAGGAGTTACAACAGCTGTTTTGGATGGTGGTTTTGGAGCAGACTTTGAACGTCTGGTTGGGATGGATTTGGGTTGCCTTACTTTTCTAGTAGGCTTCTTCTTTTCTTCAACAGGATTTTCATCATCCTTTGACCCAGAAGTACCGTGATCTGGATAATCCACCCTAGCTTTCTTCTTGGCCTCTCTATCCTTTTTGACACTTGCAACTGCTTCTGCCAGTGCATTTGTGGTCTCATCAATTTTCTTGCTACCATCTGGCAAAGGGATATTTTTAGTCATGTTTTCTCTTTCTGGTTCAAGGTAAAGACCATCATCTATTCCCTTTTTGTTCCACTCCTGAATTTTCTCCCCCTTTTTGGCATTATCTGTAGGGAGTTAATCAATAAAGAGGACAGTTGGAGGAGCATTGCCAGAGGTATACAGGATTTGAGCTTTTAGAGCCTTGAGATCAGCCTAGGTGTTCTTGAACCTAGACTCCATTGTATTTCTCAGCTTTAGTACATGTTTTTCATGTTGCTGATCTGCCATTTGTGCTTGTTGATGGAGAAAAGGTTGAAATAGATTCCAGAGCTCATTTGTAGCAGGTGCTTGTGGTGGAGCAGGTGCTTGAGGTGGAACAGCAGTGGATTGCACCTTTTGTACTTGTAACAACTGTTGCAGCATATCTTTGAGTTCTGCTACAGAGTTATCAAGTTTTTCAACACGATCCGTCAATTTCTGGTACTTTAAACCATCACCCAATTTAATTGGATCATCTGATTTCCCACTAGCAGTGGTTTTATCAGTGGTTGAGGTAGGGAGTTTACTCCAAACATTAACCATTGATGCCCCTTTTTATTGGTACTGGGGTCTTCTCCCTTCAACACTTGACAGTCTTTTGATGTTGCCAAAGGTCAAGAAAAGTCCACTGGTAGATGTCAGAGGTGCTATGGAAGGAATTGCCTCCAAGGAAGTCTTATTAATGTAACCACTATCCAACTGCAAACCAGTGGGTTCAACAGTTGTAGTGGCTGCTTCACTTGGATTACCACCAAGAGTTACATGTAACTCAAGGGGTGTAACCTCCTCAGGTTGTGTTGGTGGGTTAGCAAAGATTGATACAACAGACCCAGTCATTTGTTGAGGCATGTTCTCATGAATAGGTGATTGAGAAGGACTGGTTTGTGCCTGGTTCAAATCAATTGCATCCAACAAAAATTTTGTTTGTGGGGGAATTGTGGATGTGATGTTTGGTTTAGAAACAGAATTTGCCCTGGGAATTGGGCTGTGGATGATGGAAACGAGTGATTCCAGAGCATCAAATTGTGGTGTCCCAATTTGTACAACCTGTTCTTTTTGTGAAGAAGCAGGAGGAGTTTCGGTTATGGGTTGAGATATTTTGACCAACTGCTGTGAGGAAGTAGTAGCAGTGGTTTTGTGTGACTTTTGTTTTTTCACTGGCAGTTGCTCTGGTATCTCATCCTCCAGAGTTGCCTTTTTGATGGGTTTGGGGGTTTTTTGATTTTTCTTTTTGTGTGGCTTTTTGTGGATTGTAGGTGTGGGTTTCAAAATAGTTGTTCTGCTGCTTTGATCACCTTGAGCAGTGGGCTCAGCAGCAGATACCTGAGGAGCAGTGGTAGCTGCTAAAATCTGCTCAGGCACCTCTGCTTGTGTTTTGCAAGGTGTTAACATTCTTGTAAAAGTTTCAGCAGTTAAGCTGTTCATTTGAAAATAGTCACCTTGGTGTATTGCAGCAATATCATCCTTACTGAATTTCTTTTCAAAATAATAACTTAAAAACCTTGGAAACAGTAAGAATGATTTTGTTTCAACATTATTAACCAAATCATTAAAGATTTCCCGAGAATAATTAAAATTTTCTGCTTGAAGAATAGCATATCCAAGATTTTGAATCTTTAATGGTGTTTCATTAAAAGAAGTGGTTTTGTTTGAAACACACATTAGGAGGGTATGGAATAAAAACCTTGTAGCAGAAGGAAAGAAACCTTTTTGTAAGGTAGCTTTCTTCATCATTGTGTCTGCATACCCTCTCTCAATGAAGTCAATTTTTAACTCGTTTTTAGGGAAAGAAGTTTTACCTTGCTGATCCTCGAGTTTAAAGACTTCTGATATAGATTGTGGCATGATTTGAACAGCTTTACCCTTTAAAGAGGAGTTAATGGCTACCACATTTTCACCTTGTTTGTCAAGGGTTACGTTTTTGCAAAACTCTCGTTGGGTTGCTAAGTAAATTGGTGCATCGGCTGTTAACAAAGTTTTGTACTTTGATTTAGCCATTTTGTCGATGATGGAGTCGAAAGCATCTGTGGTGCCGGGTTTTGTGAGAAGACCCAGAAGATTGTGAGATGGTTTGTGTAGAATTTCGGTGGGATTGGCCTTTTGAGAGGCCGCTTTCGACAATGATTTAGAGGTGGGTTTTGCAGATGGCTTCGATTTTGTCATTTTGAGGATGATGATCGAAGAAATTTGCGAAAAATGAGATGGAAAAACTGCTTTGAGAAGAGAATTTTTGAGAATTCAATTCGACAGTAAAACCCTGTTTTGATGGTGAGTGGGGGTTTTATAGAGGAAAAAGTGAATGCTGACGTGGCAGCGGTTACAAAAGGTCTGACCACAATGTACTGCCCACGTGACAAACCCTGATGAAATGAAGGATAGTACTTTTATGAAAGTTACTGGTGAAGGCAGTGGTTATGGAAGCAGTGGATGATTTTCACTATCAGTGGATAGCATATCAGTGGATAAGACACTGCTTTTGAACAACAATGTTTATCAAAGAAATGAAGGAACAGGGGAGGACTTTCAGCAGTGGACAAACTTTGAAGCAGAGCAGACTTTTGAACAAGCAGTGGTTATGGCAGACTTTTAAGGATTTTAATGAAAATTTCATTTTTAGCTATTTTTAAGGATGGATTTTTGATTTTCCGAAAACATTTTATTGCTTTTATTCATAGAAAACAAGATGTTGCTTGTTATTCCATGTTTAGCATCCCAATTCTAGAGACCAAGCTTTCAAAGGTGGCTGTATCAAGTGCTTTTGTGAGCACATCTGCCAGCTGGTCTTTAGTTGGGACATGATGCAGAGAAATCAAACCTTTTTCATAGCAATCCCTCACAAAGTGATGTCTGATGTCGATGTGTTTGGTGGTTGAATGGGAAACTGGATTTTTGATGATATTGTCTGCTGCCTGGCTATCCAACATGAGTGGTGTCTTTAAGGCAGTGATACCAAAATCCAGCAACTGGTTTTGAAGCCACAGAAGTTGGGCTGTACAGCTTGCCGCAGCAATGTATTCAGCTTCAGCAGTGGATGTTGAAACAGCTGCTTGCTTTTTGCTTTGCCAAGAAACTAAGCAATCACCTAGAAACTGGCACCCTCTTGAAGTGGACTTCCTTGTTGTGTTACATCCAGCAAAATCACTGTCTGAAAATCCTGAAAGCTTGATATTCCTATTAGCTGGATACCAGATACCAAGTGTGGGAGCACTTTTTATGTATCTGAATATCCTTTTTACAGCAATAAGGTTGGATTTTCTAGGGGCTGATTGACTTCTTGCACAAACACATGTTGCAAACATGATGTCTGGCCTAGATGCAGTTAGGTACAGCAAAGACCCAATCATGCTTCTATATAGAGTTTGGTCAATCAGCTCATCCTTTTCATCAGACATGACCAGCTTATTTGTTGCCATGGGTGTGCTGCATGGTTTACAATCATTCATATCAAATTTGTTTAAAAGTTCTTTTGCATATTTGCTTTGATGAATGAAAGTACCATTTTGCATTTGCTGAACTTGGAGACCAAGAAAGCATTGCAACTCACCCATTGCACTCATTTCAAACTCATCTGTCATGAGTTCCCTAAACTCTTCACACATTTTGTTACATGTGCTTCCAAAAATAATGTCATCCACATAAATTTGGACAATCATTAAATCCTTCCCTCTCCATTTTAGAAACAGTGTTTTATCAATGGTACCTCTTTTGAAACCATTTGAGAGTAGGAAGTTGGAAAGAGTTTCATACCAGGCCCTAGGTGCTTGTTTCAGGCCATACAAAGCTTTGTTTAGCCTGTAGACATGATCTGGATAAAATGGATCCTCAAAACCTGGAGGTTGACAAACATACACCTCTTCTTGAATTGTACCATAGAGGAAAGCACTTTTGATATCCATTTGGAACACCTTCATGTTGTGGTTGACAGCAAAGGCCAGGAACAGTCTGATAGCTTCCAATCTTGCTACAGGGGCAAATGTTTCATCATAATCAATCCCCTCTTCCTGTCTGTAACCTTGAACCACAAGCCTGGATTTATTCTTGACAACAATGCCCCTTTCATCAGTTTTGTTTTTA
Source organism: Helianthus tuberosus (assembly GCA_030545235.1). Classification (NCBI taxonomy): domain Eukaryota; kingdom Viridiplantae; phylum Streptophyta; class Magnoliopsida; order Asterales; family Asteraceae; genus Helianthus; species Helianthus tuberosus. Next base: position 22,862 of record JARYGA010021485.1, read on the forward strand.
AAGGCCCACTTTGTGCCGATGGGACTGACATCTTTTGGCAGTGATACAAGCTCCCATACTTGTTGTCTTTTGAACTGTTGGAGCTCTTCTTGCATGGCTTCTACCCAGCTGTTGTCTTTCAGTGCCTCTTGGTACTTGACTGGCTGATGGAGTGATAGAAAACCAGCAAAAAGACAAATGTTTTGGGTTTGGCTTCTTGTGAGCGCCCCTTCATTTATGTTGCCAATGATTTGATCAGGTGGATGAGATCTCAAGAAGATTAAATCTCCTTGGTATGGTATGATGGCATTTGTTGGTGAAGGCTGCAAATGTGTATCATCTGAGCTAACCACTGCTGGTGACTTTGATGACCCAGCAGTGGCTTCAAAAGGTGGTGGAATTGGTGGTAATGGTGAGGACACATGCTGACTTTTATCCACTAGTTGGGGACTTTTGTTAGCAGTGTTTGTTGATGTGGAAGCAGTGGTTGATGGGCTACTTTGGTCAACAACTGTTGAGGTAGCAGTGGTTGAGCTTTGACAGCTGTTTTGAACAACTGATGCTTTTCCCATTGTGGTAGACTTTTGAGGGACGATGATTTCATACCCATAGTCTGGTGTTGCATCCACTGATGTACCTGCACTGTTAGTCTTGACAGCAGTATTTTTGAAAGTAAATTTTTCAAGGTCAAACAGATCAGCAGGATTTGCTGGGATTTTCATTGATTAGAGTTCATTGAACTTCACATTCAAGGTCTCCTCCACTGCCTTGGTCCGTGTATTAAACACTTTGTAGGCCTTGGCAGTGGTTGAGTATCCCAGATGATAACCACAATCAACTTTGGCTGCAAATTTTGAGATGGAATCTTTTAAGTTCAAAATGAAACATGGGCAGCCAAAGACTTTGAAATATGAGATCAGTGGTTTGATTTTGTACAGAATTTCATAGGAAGTCTTTTTGTGCCTGGGGTTGATTAAAACTCTGTTTTGGACATAGCAAGCAGTGTTTACTGCCTCTGCCCAAAAAGTCAAAGGCAAACCTGAATCAGCAAGCATAGTCCTAGCAGCTTCAATCAGTGTTCTATTCTTTCTCTCCACAACCCCATTTTGCTCTGGTGTTCTAGGGATGCTGTACTACCTTACAATCCCTTTCTTCACACAGAAGGCATCCAACTCCTTATTCTTGAATTCTGTGCCATTGTCACTCCTGAAGACTTTCACTGGAAGATCAAATTGCTTTTCAACCTGTATCACAAAGTCTTGCAAAATGCCTGCAGTCTCATCTTTTGAGTGTAAAAAGAAAGTCCATGTAAACCTAGAAAAGTCATCAATAATAACCAAATAGTATTTCTTCTTTTTGAGACTCATGACTTGAACTGGGCCAAACAAATCCATGTGCAGCATTTGCAAACACTGGGTTATTTTGGACTCTTCAATGGACTTAAAAGAGCTTTTATGTTGCTTTCCTTTTAAACAGGAAACACAATGCTCAGAACATGAAAACAATTTTTGTGGTAAGCCTCTTACCAATCCATTTTTAAAAATTTCAGTTATTGTCTTGAGATTTGTGTGCCCCAGTCTTCTGTGCCAAAGTTCTGTCTCTTTGTTAGAGCCAGCTGAGAACAGACAGGCATCAGCTCTGGGACACTCTTTTGACATATCAACAACATAAACATTGCCACTTCTTTGAGCAACAAGTTTTGTTTGACCAGTTTTTATTATTGCTTCAATCTTTTTGACCATTTCTGGCCCAACAATCCTACAACACTCCTTTGTGAAGAATGACCCATACCCCTTGTCACTCATTTGTGAAACACTCAGGAGGTTGAATTTCAGACTGTCTATCAGATTGACATTTTCAAATTTTACATTTCCAGACTGTACTGTACCAGACCCCAGAACTTTCCCTTTATTGTTATTCCCAAAGGATATATCGCCCCCTCCATGAATTTTGAAATCTTTGAGTAGGGATTTACATCCAGTCATGTGCCTGGAGCCTCCACTATCAACATACCAGAGGCTATCTAAGCAGGCAGAAGCTCCCTGCACATGAAGTAAAAGGATTAGTTCATTAGGGTTTCCAAAGCCAATAAGGCTTTGGATGGGGTCTCAACAGTGTCTGGGATGGATGCAGATTGATGGACAGTGGTTAGGTCAGGGGTTTGGACATTTTTAGGACTGTTTCTAGCTAACCACTGTTGAGAGTCTTGACCAATCACCTGTTGGTACCCAAAAGGATGCCTGTTCACTTTGGGTTTAGAGGGCCTTTTGTAGGCCTCATAAACGTGTGGAACCCTAGGGTATGGTGGTTGTCCCTTACCTCTTCTATATTGATTGGCGGGGGGTGCATCAGTAACTCTGGTTGATGCCTATATAGAAGAGGTAAGGGACAACCACCATACCCTAGGGTTCCACACGTTTATGAGGCCTACAAAAGGCCCTCTAAACCCAAAGTGAACAGGCATCCTTTTGGGTACCAACAGGTGATTGGTCAAGACTCTCAACAGTGGTTAGCTAGAAACAGTCCTAAAACTGTCCAAACCCCTGACCTAACCACTGTCCATCAATCTGCATCCATCCCAGACACTGTTGAGACCCCATCCAAAGCCTTATCGGCTTTGGAAACCCTAATGAACTAATCTTTTTACTTCATGTGCAGGGCGATATATCCTTTGGGAATAACAGTAAAGGGAAAGTTCGGGGGTCTGGTATAGTACAGTCTGGAAATGTAAAATTTGAAAATGTCAATCTGATAGACAGTCTGAAATTCAACCTCCTGAGTGTTTCACAAATGAGTGACAAGGGGTATGGGTCATTCTTCACAAAGGAGTGTTGTAGGATTGTTGGGCCAGAAATGGTCAAAAAGATTGAAGCAATAATAAAAACTGGTCAAACAAAACTTGTTGCTCAAAGAAGTGGCAATGTTTATGTTGTTGATATATCAAAAGAGTGTCCCAGAGCTGATGCCTGTCTGTTCTCAGCTGCCTCTAACAAAGAGACAGAACTTCGGCACATAAGACTGGGGCACACAAATCTCAAGACAATAACTGAAATTTCAAAAAATGGCTTGGTAAGAGGCTTACCACAAAAATTGTTTTCATGTTCTGAGCATTGTGTTTCCTGTTTAAAAGGAAAGCAACATAAAATCTCTTTTAAGTCCATTGAAGAGTCCAAAACAACCCAGTGTTTGCAAATGCTGCACATGGATTTGTTTAGCCCAGTTCAAGTCATGAGTCTCAAAAAGAAGAAATAATGTTTGGTTATTATTGATGACTTTTCTAGGTTTACATGGACTTTCTTTTTACACTCAAAAGATGAGACTGCAGGCATTTTGCAAGACTTTGTGATACAGGTTGAAAAGCAATTTGACCTTCCAGTGAAAGTCTTCAGGAGTGACAATGGCACAGAATTCAAGAATAAGGAGTTGGATGCCTTCTGTGTGAAGAAAGGGATTGTAAGGCAGTACAGCATCCCTAGAACACCAGAGCAAAATGGGGTTGTGGAGAGAAAGAATAGAACACTGATTGAAGCTGCTAGGAATATGCTTGCTGATTCAGGTTTGCCTTTGACTTTTTGGGCTGAGGCAGTAAACACTGCTTGCTATGTCCAAAACAGAGTTTTAATCAACCCCAGGCACAAAAAGACTGCCTATGAAATTCTGTACAAAATCAAACCACTGATCTCATATTTCAAAGTCTTTGGCTGCCCATGTTTCATTTTGAACTTAAAAGATTCCATCTCAAAATTTGCAGCCAAAGTTGATTGTGGTTATCATCTGGGATACTCAACCACTGCCAAGGCCTACAAAGTGTTTAATACACAGACCAAGGCAGTGGAGGATACCTTGAATGTGAAGTTCAATGAACTCTCATCAATGAAAATCCCAGCAAATCCTGCTGATCTGTTTGACCTTGAAAAATTTACTTTCGAAAATACTGTTGTCAAGACTAACAGTGCAGGTACATCAGTGGATGCAACACCAGACTATGGGTATGAAATCATCGTCCCTCAAAAGTCTGCCACAATGGGAAAAGCATCAGTTGTTCAAAACAGCTGTCAAAGCTCAACCACTGCTACCTCAACAGTTGTTGACCAAAGTAGCCCATCAACCACTGCTTCCACATCAACAAACACTGCTGACAAAAGTCCCCAACCAGTGGATAAAAGTCAGCATGTGTCCTCACCATTACCACCAATTCCACCACCTTTTGAAGCCATTGCTGGGTCATCAAAGTCACCAGCAGTGGTTAGCTCAGATGATACACATTTGCAGCCTTCACCAACAAATGCCATCATACCATACCAAGGAGATTTAATCTTCTTGAGATCTCATCCACCTGATCAAATCATTGGCAACATAAATGAAGGGGTGCTCACAAGAAGCCAAACCCAAAACATTTGTATTTTTTCTGGTTTTCTATCACTCCATCAGCCAGTCAAGTACCAAGAGGCACTGAAAGACAATAGCTGGGTAGAAGCCATGCAAGAAGAGCTCCAACAGTTCAAAAGACAACAAGTGTGGGAGCTTGTATCACTGCCAAAATATGTCAGTCCCATCGGCACAAAGTGGGTCTTTAAAAACAAAACTGATGAAAAGGGTATTGTTGTCAAGAATAAAGCCAGGCTTGTGGTTCAAGGTTACAGACAGGAAGAGGGGATTGATTATGATGAAACATTTACCCCTGTAGCAAGATTGGAAGCTATCGGACTGTTCCTGGCCTTTGCTGTCAACCACAACATGGAGGTGTTCCAAATGGATATCAAAAGTGCTTTCCTCTATGGTATAATTCAAGAAGAGGTGTATGTTTGTCAACCTCCAGGTTTTGAGGATCAATTTTATCCAGATCATGTCTACAGGCTAAACAAAGCTTTGTATGGCCTGAAACAAGCACCTAGGGCCTGGTATGAAACTCTTTCCAACTTCCTACTCTCAAATGGTTTCAAAAGAGGTACCATTGATAAAACACTGTTTCTAAAATGGAGAGGGAAGGATTTAATGATTGTCCAAATTTATGTGGATGACATTATTTTTGGAAGCACATGTAACAAAATGTGTGAAGAGTTTAGGGAACTCATGACAGATGAGTTTGAAATGAGTGCAATGGGTGAGTTGCAATGCTTTCTTGGTCTCCAAGTTCAGCAAATGCAAAATGGTACTTTCATTCATCAAAGCAAATATGCAAAAGAACTTTTAAACAAATTTGATATGAATGATTGTAAACCATGCAGCACACCCATGGCAACAAATAAGCTGGTCATGTCTGATGAAAAGGATGAGCTGATTGACCAAACTCTATATAGAAGCATGATTGGGTCTTAGTTGTACCTAACTGCATCTAGGCCAGACATCATGTTTGCAACATGTGTTTGTGCAAGAAGTCAATCAGCCCCTAGAAAATCCAACCTTATTGCTGTAAAAAGGATATTCAGATACATAAAAAGTGCTCCCACACTTGGTATCTGGTATCCAGCTAATGGGAATATCAAGCTTTCAGGATTTTCAGACAGTGATTTTGCTGGATGTAACACAACAAGGAAGTCCACTTCAGGTGGGTGCCAGTTTCTAGGTGATTGCTTAGTTTCTTGGCAAAGCAAAAAGCAAGCAGCTGTTTCAACATCCACTGCTGAAGCTGAATACATTGCTGCTGCAAGCTGTACAGCCCAACTTCTGTGGCTTCAAAACCAGTTGCTGGATTTTGGTATCACTGCCTTAAAGACACCACTCATGTTGGATAGCCAGGCAGCAGAAAATATCATCAAAAATCCAGTTTCCCATTCAACCACCAAACACATCGACATCAGACATCACTTTGTGAGGGATTGCTATGAAAAAGGTTTGATTTCTCTGCATCATGTCCCAACTAAAGACCAGCTGGCAGATGTGCTCACAAAAGCACTTGATACAGCCACCTTTGAAAGCTTGGTCTCTAGAATTGGGATGCTAAACATGGAATAACAAGCAACATCTTGTTTTCTATGAATAAAAGCATTAAAATGTTTTCGGAAAATCAAAAATCCATCCTTAAAAATAGCTAAAAATGAAATTTTCATTAAAATCCTTAAAAGTCTGCCATAACCACTGCTTGTTCAAAAGTCTGCTCTACTTCAAAGTTTGTCCACTGCTGAAAGTCCTCCCCTGTTCCTTCATTTCTTTGATAAACACTGTTGTTCAAAAGCAGTGTCTTATCCACTGATATGTTATCCACTGATAGTGAAAATCATCCACTGCTTCCATAACCACTGCCTTCACCAGTAACTTTCATAAAAGTACTGTCCTTCATTTCATCAGGGTTTGTCACGTGGGCAGTACATTGTGGTCAGACCTTTTGTAACCGCTGCCACGTCAGCATTCACTTTTTCCTCTATTAAACCCCCACTCACCATCAAAACAGGGTTTTACTGTCGAATTGAATTCTCAAAAATTCTCTTCTCAAAGCAGTTTTTCCATCTCATTTTTTCACAAATTTCTTCGATCATCATCCTCTAAATGACAAAATCGAAGCCATCTGCAAAACCCACCTCTAAATCATCATCGAAAGCGGCCTCTCAAAAGGCCAATCCCACCGAAATTCTACACAAACCATCTCACAATCTTCTGGGTCTTCTCACAAAACCCGGCACCACAGATGCTTTCGACTCCATCATCAACAAAATGGCTAAATCAAAGTACAAAAATTTGTTAACAGCCGATGCAGCAATTTACTTAGCAACCCAACGAGAGTTTTGGAAAAACGCAACCCTTGACAAACAAGGTGAAAATGTGGTAGCCATTAACTCCTCTTTAAAGGGTAAAGCTGTTCAAATCACGCCACAATCTATATCAGAAGTCTTTAAACTCGAGGATCGGCAAGGTAAAACTTCTTTCCCTAAAAACGAGTTAAAAATTGACTTCATTGAGAGAGGGTATGCAGACACAATGATGAAGAAAGCTACCTTACAAAAAGGTTTCTTTCCTTCTGCAACAAGGTTTTTATTCCATACCCTCCTAATGTGTGTTTCAAACAAAACCACTTCTTTTAATGAAATACCATTAAAGATTCAAAATCTAGGATATGCTATTCTTCAAGCAGAAAATTTTAATTATTCTCGGGAAATCTTTAATGATTTGGTTAATAATGTTGAAACAAAATCATTCTTACTGTTTCCAAGGTTTTTAAGTTATTATTTTGAAAAGAAATTCAGTAAGGATGATATTGCTGCAATACACCAAGGTGACTATTTTCAAATGAACAGCTTAACTGCTGAAACTTTTACAAGAATGTTAACACCTTGCAAAACACAAGCAGAGGTGCCTGAGTAGATTTTAGCAGCTACCACTGCTCCTCAGGTATCTGCTGCTGAGCCCACTGCTCAAGGTGATCAAAGCAGCAGAACAACTGTTTTGAAACCCACACCTACAATCCACAAAAAAGCCACACAAAAAGAAAAATCAAAAAACCCCCAAACCCATCAAAAAGGCAACTCTGGAAGATGAGATACCAGAGCAACTGCCAGTGACAAAACAAAAGTCACACAAAACCACTGCTGCTACTTCCTCACAGCAGTTGGTCAAAATATCTCAACCCATAACCGAAACTCCTCCTGCTTCTTCACAAAAAGAACAGGTTGTACAAATTGGGACACCACAATTTGATGCTCTGGAATCACTCGTTTCCATCATCCACAGCCCAATTCCTGGGGCAAATTCTGTTTCTAAACCAAACATCACATCCACAATTCCCCCACAAACAAAATTTTTGTTGGATGCAATTGATTTGAACCAGGCACAAACCAGTCCTTCTCAATCACCTATTCATGAGGACATGCCTCAACAAATGACTGGGTCTGTTGTATCAATCTTTGCTAACCCACCAACACAACCTGAGGAGGTTACACCACTTGAGTTACATGTAACTCTTGGTGGTAATCCAAGTGAAGCAGCCACTACAACTGTAGAACCCATTGGTTTGCAGTTGGACAGCGGTTACATTAATAAGACTTCCTTGGAGGCAATTCCTTCCATAGCACCTCTGACATCTACCAGTGGACTTTTCTTGACCTCTGGCAACATCAAAAGACTGTCAAGTGTTGAAGGGAGAAGACCCCAGTACCAAGAAAAAGGGGCATCAGTGGTTATGTTTGGAGTAAACTCCCTACCTCAACCACTGATAAAACCACTGCTAGTGGGAAATCAGATGATCCCATTAAATTGGGTGATGGTTTAAAGTACCAGAAATTGACGGATCGTGTTGAAAAACTTGATAACTCTGTAGCAGAACTCAAAGATATGCTGCAACAGTTGTTACAAGTACAAAAGGTGCAATCCACTGCTGTTCCACCTCAAGCACCTGCTCCACCACAAGCACCTGCTACAAATGAGCTCTGGAATCTATTTCAACCTTTTCTCGATCAACAAGCACAAATGGCAGATCAGCAACATGAAAAACATGTACTAAAGCTGAGAAATACAATGGAGTCTAGGTTCAAGAACACCCAGGCTGATCTCAAGGCTCTAAAAGCTCAAATCATGTATACCTCTGGCAATGCTCCTCCAACTGTCCTCTTTATTGATCAACTCCCTACAGATAATGCCAAAAAGGGGGAGAAAATTCAGGAGTGGAAGAAAAAGGGAATAGATGATGGTCTTTACCTTGAACCAGAAAGAGAAAACATGACTAAAAATATCCCTTTGCCAGATGGTAGCAAGAAAATTGATGAGACCACAAATGCACTGGCAGAAGCAGTTGCAAGTGTCAAAAAGGATAGAGAGGCCAAGAAGAAAGCTAGGGTGGATTATCCAGATCAGGGTACTTCTGGGTCAAAGGATGATGAAAATCCTGTTGAAGAAAAGAAGAAGCCTACTAGAAAAGTAAGGCAACCCAAATCCATCCCAACCAGACGTTCAAAGTCTGCTCCAAAACCACCATCCAAAACAGCTGTTGTAACTCCTGTTGTATCAACTACTGCTGGTACTTCAGTGGTTTCAACATCTGTTCTCACTCCAACACACACCACTTCAACACACACCAAATCTACTGCTTTACCACCATCACCACCAAAAACAAAATCACCTGCTGACAAAAAGCAGAAGACAACAGATGTTATAACATCTGTTAACATCTGTTGTAATGACAACAGTGGTTGAAACACCAATTGTTTCAATAGCTGTTAGTCAATCACAAACCACTGCCACCCAATCTACCACTACTGTTCCAACCAAAACATCATCAGTCTCTCCTCAAACTAAAAGGAGAAGGCTAATCCTCAAAGATGATGACACATCTCCACCACCAACATCTTCAAAATCCTTGTCACTTATCACAATACCCAAACCTATTCCTCTCTCATCAGCACAAGTTCAACAGCCCTTAGCTCCTGCAGGTGTCCAATTTCCTCTTGAGCTCATTACAGTCAGAGATGAAATCAAGTCCTTTTATTATGAGGATGACCCTGCTAAAAGGAGATTGCCATCAGTTGAAGGATATCCCAGGCCTAACAATATTGAAGAATATTTGAAACTCAAGGCTAAGCAAGCAGAGGATATTTCAAAAAGAAACACAAAAGGGAAATCTGATAGGGAAATACAGCAGAACTATCAGTACTTGCTCACACAAGTCAGATCCCTGGAACAATTTGCAAAAAAAATGTATGTCAACAAATTTCAAAAAGAGCAGATAAAACTCTGAGAAAAGACTACATTGAAAGCATCATGGCAACAAAGAAATACAAGGGAGAAAAGCACATGTACAAGGAGTGGACCATTCCTGAGCTTGAACGAGAAACAGCCAGGATTCAAGAAATGATAAAAAATGAGGTCAAACACACTCCTCCAGAATGGTCAAAATTCAAAAAGAATGTGCCTGATAAATCACTTGAGCTGAAGAGAATGAAAGAGGAATTGGTTGCTGTTGATTATGGGTCTAAACGACAAATAGCAAGGTGGAAAGAAGATGTAGTCAGGGCCACCTACAAAAGGTTGGAAGAATTGAGGAAGAAAGATCCCAAAGTTCCTCAAAAACCTGACTACTCTAAAGCAGAGGTCTCAAAAAGACCACCAAAGCTGCAAGTCAAAAGAACTACTGCTCCAGCTGGTGCTGCCATCTACAAAAGAAGGAGCTAAAACCAGTCAGATGCTGAAACAGTTCAAGATCTCAATGCTGGAAATGCCATTGTAAAAGAGGGCATTAGATTAATGATGAAAGAAGATCCTGAATTGGAACAATCTGCAAGTACTGCTCAGCCAGTCATGAATAGGCCAGCATCTCCAAACTCCTCTTCAAATAAAAATCTCCCAAGAAACCCATCAGGCTCAAAAGTACTAAAGTGGGAAACTGACAAACAGACCCATGTACTGACTATGTTCAGGTCTGATGGAGAAGTGAAGAAAATATCAAGGGAACAAGCACTTGGCCTAAGTCTTGAAGATTTGCAGGATCTCCTTGACCTTCCACTTAGCAGGGATGATGATGACACAGATGCCTTAACCTTTTAATTACAACTTAAAGGGCAAATAAGGGAACTGTTAATGAGGCAATAAAAATTCCACAATAGCATTATCTGTTCCAGGGGGAGATTGTTGGGATTGAACCCTACCAGAGGAACAGATAATTAAAGCCAAAACTGGATCAGAGCAGTGGATCCAGAATAAGCAGATGTTACATACAAGTCTCTCCCCTTGAAAGTGATTTCAACATCTGCTGACTTCCTATCTACTGATCGTGCAAACTGCTGACCTACAACTGCTGATCAAGTAAAGGCCTGATGGAAGACTAAAGCTCTGCTGCTCAATCTACTATCCTGAGTCAAGCACTGCTGATCCGGACAAGTGCTGCTGGGTTCACAGCAGTGGAAGGATGCAGCAGTTATTTAACTTGTCTTCTATGTAATGAAATGTAATAGCAGTAGTTAGCATAGCAGTGTTTGTATTGATCAGAGGTTAGAGTTTGTTAGGAGGTTAGATGTCACTTTCATGGTGACGTCAGCTTAGATGCTCAGTGGTTTGCTAGTGCCTATAAATAGAACAGTGCTCTGTACTGTTCTATTAGCTCTTTGCAACAATCGTCTTCTTTGCACGAACAAACACTGAGCTCTGGCTGAGGGGGAGTTTGTATTAAGCATTGCATTGTAATCGTTGTTGAAATTAAATTCAATCTTTCGGTTCTCTGTGAAAAGTGTTTAATCAAAGCAACACTCTCGTTTGATTGTATGCAAAGTTTGTTTCCATATTAATTCCGCTGCACAACTCATCCATTTTCATTCTAATTCAAACGCAAAATACAATCAAAACCAAACTCAGATCCAACAACATGGTACTCTACCTTTATTCCTTTTGTCTGGATCCTTCGCCCAACAGGCATCCTTGCTGTGTCCTTCTTTCCCACACTTTCCGCACTTAAGCCTCAGACATCGACCTTCGTGGTGAAAATTGCATTCCCAGCACCTCGGCTTAGTCCCCGAGTAGACCTTATCACCAACCTCATTAGTGGCTCCAGAAACTTTCCTGTCATGCGGCGGGTCTACTTTCTTTTGTTTGCTTTAGATCTTCCATAGCTGACTTGGGTGCTTATCTTTAGGTTTGAAGACTTCCTCTTCTTGCTGCCTGATGACTCCACATGAGTCTCTTTCTTGTTATCCTCAGATTCCGAAAATTTTCCCATGCGTAGAGCTTCTTCAGTAAGAGTGACACTCAAATCGATAGCCTCTGCAATGGTTGGGGGCTTCGAGGTAGTAACCATGCTCCTAATTTGAGGTGCAAGTCCCCAAATGAATCGCTCAATCCTCTTGAATTCCGGCTTGACTAAGTAGGGGACAACCCTAGACAAGTCGTGAAATCGCTGGACATATTCAGGAATCTTCGGCCCATCTATTTTCAAATTCCAGAACTCCACCTCAAGCTTCTGGATTTCAGCCCTAGAACAGTATTTCTTCTCCATCATTTCCTTGAGCTCGTCCCAGCTCAGTGCATAAGCAGCATCTGCACCAAGGGTTTGAACCTGAAGGTTCCACCAGGAGAGTGCGCCATCTAAAAATAACCCTGAGATAAAGGTAACTCTCTGCTGGGGTGAACAGTTACTCATTCTTAGAACGGAGTTAGTCTTCTCTGACCAACGAACAAATGCAACGGCACCTCCTGTGCCATCAAAGTTCAATGGCTTGCAGTCCAGGAATTGTTTATAGGTGCAGCCAGTTGGAGGGTTATTTCCGGAAGTGCCACCGCTGTGTTCGTAGCGGAGGGCTTCATGTCGTGCAATTGCCTGTGAGATGCGTTCTTGCAGCTCGGCTTATGTCCTTGGTAACATACTGGTGTTTGTGTCACGACTGGGCGGCATTCTCTTCTGTCAAAAGGTATGAAGTAGGTTAGACAATATTCCATAATTGTCTATGAGGTACATAGCACATAAGCTATCATGTAATCACCCAATTTCACATGTATATATAATCAACAATGTATGAGCGAGGAAACAATTACTGAGCCTTCACATAGTGTTATGATCGGAGGCTCTCATGATTGTGTTTGTTTGTGTAACTTGAACAATCAATGAATATGAAATGATGTAAAGTGCAGCGGAAATGAACACAAACTTTGTAAACACAATCAAAAAGCAAAACAGTTTTGATAAACACATGCTTCTCATTTAGTCGAATGATTACAATATAATTCAAAAGATTACTAAGTATGCTTACAAACTAAACTCCCCCTCAGCCTGATGCTCCAAGGTTGATTGCACAAGATGAAAGGATTTGAACAGAGGAGAAGAACTCACTCAGTCAATCAAATGTAACAGTACAGGGTACTGTTCCATTTATAGGCAAACCAAACCACTAAGGCATCTCAGCTGACGTCACCATGAAAGTGACATCTAACAACCTAACAGACTCTATCCACTGATCTATGACTACTGACCATACAGACACTGATTACATTCTAAACACTGATGTATAACCACTGATTCTTCATTCCACTGATGTAGTCAACCACTGATGTTGAGCATCAGTGCATTCTTCAAAGGGTGATCAGACCTTGAATGGGCAGTGCTTTAACTCTTCAGCAGTGCTTGTATTCCGTTAGTAGATTGAGCTTCACTCTTTAATCTTCATCAGTACTTTAGTAACAGTTGTCTTATTGAGCAGTGCTTTAAAGTCTATCAGTTGCTAGATAACCGCTGTCAAGGGGAAAGTTTAATGTAAACAGCTGCTTATTATGAATCCACTGTTGTGATCCGGTTTTGGCTTTAATTATCTGTTCCTCTGGTAGGGTTCAATCCCAACAATATCCCCCTGGAATAGATAATGCCAAAACCCTTCATTATTCTGGATCTTTATTATCTCATCAGAAGTTCCTTAGCTTGTCTTTTAAACTCCACTTCAAAGTCCTTGGAACTTGAGTCATCTTCATCCCTGCACAGTGTAAGTTCAAGGAGATCATGTAGATCTTAAACACCAAGGCCTAGTGCTTGTTTCCTTGATATATACTTCACTTCACCATTGGATCTGAACAGGGTCAATACATGGGTCTTTTGATCAGACGTCCATTTTAGTATTTTTGAACCCAATGGGTTTCTTGGGAGAGATTTATTGACTGATGAGTTGGGAGATTTTGGCCTTGTAAATATTTGTGAAGCAGTATCCTGAGCTTTTGCTAGCTCAGAATCTTCAGACATTTGTTGGAAAGCCATTTTTATGACATCATATGCTGCAGCTATATCTTCTGCAACTTCTTTGTCAATCTGTTCTTGTCTCCTTTGTTGATCTAGCTCAATGTCTGATATTTCTGCTGATGTGTTTGGTGATGATGGTTTGTTTAAAACCTTTTTGGCAAGGTCCTGAAGTTTTGCTGATCTATCTTCATCTAAAGCCATTTTATTGATGGCTTCTTTAAAGTACTCAGCTTCTTTTTCTTTTTCTTCTTCATTGGTCAGTTGTTTCCTCTTTTCTTGGTTTATCACAATGATAGAAGTATCTGCTGATGTGAACAGTGGTTTAGGATCAATGACCTGTTTTGGCTCTTTGTGTTCAGGCTTCTTTGGTGAATTTGAATCTGTCACTTTTCTTCTTTTTATCCTTTCATAAGCCTCATCTGTATACTGCTTTGTCCATTTTGCTATGGCTTTAGCAGTATCCATCTTTGCATCCACCAACTCCTGCTTCTTTCTTTTGTACTCAGATGTAAGGTCAGCAATGAGCTTTTTGTATTTGCTCCAGTTTGGAGCTGTCCTCTTCTTGCTTGGATCATTTTTGATTCTTTCAATTCTGTTTACCTCATGCTTTAATGCAACTATTGGCCATTCTTCAAATTGTTTTTCTTCAGCTGGATAGAATTTTTCTTTCATGATGTATGCAAGATATTCTTTTCTCATTTCTTTTCGTAGATCTGCTTTGGGTGGTAAAGTTGACATTTCTTTGCTCAGATCTCTTACATAGTCTTCCATCTGTTTGACTTTAGTGAGCAAGAATTTCATTCTTTCAGAAATGGCTTTGTCACTTTGATCTTCACATTCAAGTTTGGCTCTTATCTTAGCCTGCCTTGCTTTGATCTTGAGATATTCATCCATATTTTCTGGGACTATGAAGCCTATGAGAGAAGGAAATCTTCTGTTTGAAGGATCATCCTTGGTGTAGAATTGTCTCATCTCATTTTTTACAGCTTCCAGTTCCAGTGGATATTTTGCAGCAATAGGATCATATTTGTCCTCATTTGGTTGAGTTGCTTTTCTTTTTCTGGTGTAAAGCTTTATGGGTGAAGGAGATTTTGGTTGTGATGTAGGAATGGTGAGAGCAGTGGTGGATGGTTGACTAACAGCTGTTGAAACAACTGGTGTTTCAACCTCTGTTGTCATTACAACTACTGATGTGTCAGTAGTTGTCTTCTGCTTTTGAGCAGGTGATGATTTGGTAGTTGATAATGTGTTTGAAGTGGTAGTGATTTGAGTGGTGGAAAGTGTCTGACTAACAGTTGTTGAAACAACTGGTGTTTCAACCACTGTTGTCATTACAACAGATGTTGTAACATCTGTTGTCTTCTGCTTTATGGCAGTAGGTAATGGTGGTGAGTTTGTTTTTGGTGGTGGTGATGTGATTATAGATGATGATGGTGGTATGGCAGTGGTTGTGGTAGTGTGTGGTGAAGTGGTGTGTGTTGATATGGCAGCTTTAGTCTGACTATCTTTTTCCGGTTCAATATAAACACCATCCTCAATTCCCTTTTTCTTCCACTTGATTTTCACCCCCTTTTTGGCATTATCTGGAAAGCGGTTATTCATGAAGAGGACAGTGGGAGGAACCTTTCCAGTGGTGCTTTGTATGTGAGCCTTTATAGCTTTGATATCTGCTTGAGTATCTTTAAATCTTGACTCCACCATGTTTGTCAGCATTTGTACATGTATTGCATGCTGCTGATCAGCCATTTGTTTTTGTATTTCAAGCAGGGGTTGAAATACATTCCATAGCTCATTTGCAGTAGGTGCAGGTTGTGCAGGTGCTTGAGCTGGAACAGCAGTGGATTGTGCTTTTTGAGCTTTTAACAACTGTTGCACCATATCCTTTATTTCAGCAACTGATGTTTCAAGATTTTCAACTCTGTTCGTCAAATCCTGATATTTTGAATCATCATCCAAATTAATGGAATCATCTGTTTCCCCACCTGGAGTGGTTATATCCATGTTTGATTTAGGAACAGAATTCCAAAAATCATCCATTGATGCCCCTTATTCTTGGTACTGGGGACTTCTTTCTTCAGCACTTGATAACATTTCGATGGTACCAGTGGTCAAAACAGCCTCACTAGTGGTTATCAGTGGTGCTATGGAAGAAATTGCCTTCAAAGGAGTCTGATTAATGTAACAACTGGCCAAATGTAAATCTGTTGATCCAACATTTGTAGTTGTTGCTCCACTTGAACTACTGACAGGAATTACTGGTAACTCCTACAGTGTAACCTCCTTAGTTGTTGCTGGGATAGCAGAGGTATAAGCATCAGACCCAGTCACTTGTTGGAGTTTACTCTCAGTGATAGGTGATACAGAGGAACTGGTTTGTGTCTGAACTATAGCAACTGCATGCAACAAGGGTATTATGGACTGTAGTAATGTGAGGGGTGAAGATATAGGTGATGAAAGAGACATGTCCTTGGGATCAGGACTGAGGAAGATAGATCCAATTGGGTCCAGAGCTTCATAATGTGGGGTCCCTGTGCTTACAACATGATCCTTTTGTGAGGATGCAGGAGGAGTTTGAGGCAATGGTGGAGATCTTTCTTCCATCTGCTGTGAGGAAGTAGCAGCAGTGGTTGTAAGTGACATTTGTGTTGTCACTGGCAGTGGCTCTGGGATCTCATCTTCCAGAGTTGCCTTTGTTTTGGGTTTGGAGGGCTTTCTGGATATTTTCTTTTTGGTCTTTTTGGTAATGGCAGGTGTGGGTTTCAAAGCAGTGGTTGTGCTGCTATGATCACCTGGAGCAGTAGGCTCAGCAGCTGATACCTGAGGAGCAGTGGTAACTGCTAAATTCTGCTCAGGCACCTCTGCTTTTGTTTTTAAAGGTGCTAACATTCTAGTGAATGTTTCAGGTGTTAAACCTTTTATTTGAAAATAAACACCTTGTTTGAGCAGATTTTCATTTTCTTTTCCAAATTTTTGTTTAAAATAGTAGCTTAGAAACCTTGGAAAAAGTAGAAAAGCTTTGCTCTCAACATTTTTTACCAAATCATCAAAGATCTCCTGGGAATAGTTATAATTTTCATTATGTAAAATGGCATAACCCAGACATTGGTTCTTTAATGGTATCTCGTTGAAAGCAGTTGTTTTATTTGAAACACACATCAAGAGAGTGTGAAATAAAAACCTAGGTGCAGAAGGGAAGAAACCTTTTTGTAAGGTATCCCTTTTTGTTTATTCTGCATACCCCCTTTCCAGAAAATCAGTTTTCAACTCGTTTTTAAGAAACGAAGTTTTACCTTTCTGATCATCGAGCTTAAAGACTTCTGAAATGGATTGTGGAGTAATTTGAATCGCTTTACCCTGTATAGAGGAGTTGATGGCTGTGACGATGTTTCCTTGTTTTTCAAGGGTAGCATTTTTCCAAAACTCTCTCTGGGTTTGTTGGTAAATAGGAGCATCTGCTGTTAGCAAAGTTTTATACTTTGATGCAGTCATGATGTCGATGATGGAATCGAAGGTGTGGTTATTGGTGGGTTTTGTGAGTAGACCCAAGTAATTGTGAGGGGATTTGTATGGGATTTCAATGGGTTCAACGGCCGTTTGAGCGACCTCTTTGGAAGATGATGATGATGATTTTGACTTAGATTTTGATTTTGATTTCGTCATTTTGATGAAGAAAGACGAAGAATGATTTGAAATGAAAGTTGAAAACTGCTTTGAGAAGAGAATTTTGGAATTCACTTCGACAGTGTAAAACCCTGTTTGGGGGTTTTGATCAGGGTTTTATTTAGGGAAAAAGTAAGTGCTGATGTGGCAGCGGTTACAAAGATCTGATGGCTAAGAACTGACCACGTGCCAACCTCTGAAGAAACGATGAATAATGGTGGACAGTTGTTTTGGAGAATCACTGATGAAGCAAATATCAGTGGTTACAACGGTAACAATATGAGAGCAGTGGGTGATTTTTACTATCAGTGGATAGCATATCAGTGGATAAGACACTGATTTTGAGCATCAGTACTTGCCAAGAAAATGAAAGATCAGAGACTGACTTTCAGCAGTGGACAGTATTTAGAAAACAGATGTTTGAACAAAACAGTGGTTAGGGGTAAGGTAATGGTAAGGATTTGAAATGCTAGTATATCAGCAACTGTTAATGCACCAGTGGATAAGCTTTTGACAAATATTTTGAGCATCTGCTGTACTGATGAAAGAAATGATTTTATCTTGTGAAATCACAACATCATTTCTAACATCTGTTGATGTTGATTCTGAAATGTCTGCAAGAATGCTATCCTTAACAACATACATTTTAGATGCAAATTGTCAAGTTCAACATGTCAGCAGCTTTTATGAGAATTTTCATTCAAGGTTTTGCCACATGTCAATTACACATTTTGAAGGTTTTATAGATTCCTGACAGAGGTTTAGTATCCCAGATGATGAAAAACCTTTTACTAAGGCTACTCATTTTGTGTCATAATATTTTAATTAGAACATGAGTACCCCAAGTATTTTAGGGTCTGTTAACAATCAATCTTTTGCACAGTGTTAAAACAAAGTTGAGTTTGACATGACCTTGACACATGTACCAAAACTTTTGATCCATTAATAAGGATAATTTCACCAAAAAAAATGATGGCTCAACATCCTGACAGGAGTTTGAAACTTTTGCCAACAAAAACAAGCAAAAGTACAAAATATATCATTAAAAAAATAAAGAATGATATACCCTGTTTATTTGAGAAAAGCCTTTTTAAGAAAAATAATTGAAGGTTTTTCTAAAAATAGCATCAAAAGGATCTGGTAAATTTCCTAATAATACCCATAGTCTCATTAATCTCAAGTTTTAGAAAAATGGTCAGTGGTTTGAAATACTTCTTAATAACCACTGTTTGGAACCTTTTCCTTGTTGATTGATTGAAAAATGAGGAGACATGTTCTCATGAGTTTTTGAAAGCCCTGTTAAAGACTTTGTTACCATGTGATGATTCTGAAAAACTTGTCTAGTCCTCTTGTAAGTTTATTCACAGAGGATACTATTTTTACCTGAACTTCCCTGACCCAATGAATGCACACAGTTTCTTGATGACCATTTTTACCCCAATTTCTGACTCTTAAGTGTTTTATATTTATACTCTTTTCTTTTTACTTCAAAAGGTTTGAGATAAACACACTTCAGAGTTTTTGTGATTTTCCTTCTTCCCTTTTTACCCTTCCCATTCATAAGTAATGAAATACTTACTGGGAGGTCTTTATTGAAGAAATACTTAATCCAGAATCATTTTGTAGTAATGTTTTTGAAAGATCTGGTCATATTTTGTACATGCATATGTCAAATCTCACATTACATATGAATTGGACTATTTCAACACCTGATTTTCTTAATGTGTTTATAACAGAGTTGATTTGGTCCTTTTCAACAGGATTCCCAACCTGTTTTTCAACACATAAGATCTTGTAACTAAAGTTTTAATATCCCTCTTTTTATGTTAACAAGAACACTAATGTTATTTAATCAAACATAGGTGTTGTTGACACGAGGTACACACTTTAGCAGCAAACATGATGAATACAGCACAAAAGTTCATAACAATAATTGAAATCAATTTTGTAAAGAAGATAATTATACCATAGTTAACAGATATATTTTCAGATCTGAAACCTATCGGTGATTTATGTATGACATCATTTGTTGTGTGAATTTTTGTGTCTTATGACATCTTGGTTGTTTTACAGAGCTTTTGGATAGTCATTTTGAACATGATTTCTCGTTACTCTGTTTTTCAACAAAATACAATCAACCTTAGTATCAATGAATTTTGAGCTGAACAGTTATGTCAAATTGATTGTTAGATCGAATTTGACTGTCCAGACTCTGATACCAATTGTTATGATCAGAGGCTCTCATGATTGTGTTTGTTTGTGTAACTTGAACAATCAATGAATATGAAATGATGTAAAGTGCAGCGGAAATGAACACAAACTTTGTAAACACAATCAAAAAGCAAAACAGTTTTGATAAACACATGCTTCTCATTTAGTCGAATGATTACAATATAATTCAAAAGATTACTAAGCATGCTTACAAACTAAACTCCCCCTCAGCCTGATGCTCCAAGGTTGATTGCACAAGATGAAAGGATTTGAACAGAGGAGAAGAACTCACTCAGTCAATCAAATGTAACAGTACAAGGTACTGTTCTATTTATAGGCAAACCAAACCACTGAGGCATCTCAGCTGACGTCACCATGAAAGTGACATCTAACAACCTAACAGACTCTATCCACGGATCTATGACTACTGACCATACAGACACTGATTACATTCTAAACACTGATGTATAACCACTGATTCTTCATTCCACTGATGTAGTCAACCACTGATGTTGAGCATCAGTGCTTTCTTCAAAGGGTGATCAGACCTTGAATGGGCAGTGCTTTAACTCTTCAGCAGTGCCTGTATTCTGTCAGTAGATTGAGCTTCAGTCTTTAATCTTCATCAGTACTTTAGTAACAGTTGTCTTATTGAGCAGTGCTTTAAAGTCTATCAATTGCTAGATAACCACTGTCAAGGGGAAAGTTTAATGTAAACAGCTGCTTATTGTGAATCCACTGTTGTGATTCGGTTTTGGCTTTAATTATCTGTTCCTCTGGTAGGGTTCAATCCCAACACATAGGCTTGCCAATTTGGCTTAATGTTTGTAATGGGAGAATAAAATGAACTCGAGGTTACTTCGCCTTGGTCATACAAGTTTCGTGAAGTGGTAGTTGTTCACGTAGGGGTGATAGAGAGTGTAATGTCACTGAATCTTTCCGAATGTTATCCATCTTCACTTGTTTAAATATCGGTTCTCAAACGTCTCGTTTACAGGTAGAAGTGTCAGGCACGAAGTAGGCAAAGTCAGGTTTCCTACTTTATAAAGTGCTAGAGCAATGGTCTATGTATTGTTCTACCAGATGAAGGTGTGAACACCTATAGATTATTTTTGGAGGGATGGTGATCATTAACCTGACCCGCAGAGTCCATCAGGATTTCCATGCACTACAAGTCGTTATTACGTGGGCCCCCGTAATAATAAATTGTCTTGCACAGTCATCCCAATTTTCTCTTGTCCAAGCAGATGATCAATCAAGGAGGGGACACTACTGTCCTTATACCTCTGTAATGGAAAGGACCATTGCGGTGGTCCACGCGCTAACACTCGTTATCGTTACGCGCGAATAGGCACGATGATTAGATGAAACAGGAACAAGGAGAATTACTAGTAGTTGGAGGGGCACCTTCAAGATGAATACTTCATCTTCCTTTTCTGGTCAAGTGTGTCGTCAATCTCGCTTCACAAAAGCCGCAGGGATCTCGTCCCGCTGATTAAGAAGTTGTTCAAGGTTGCCGCCTTTGCCTCGTCGTCACTACCGTAGTCAGGCACCTTCACGATCGAGAGGGAAGAGCAGCCATCTCCTACAGAAGCAAGCTCAGAATTTCGTTTGGTAATCACTCTAGCCATGAGCTTTGCAATGAACACGAGGTCGATAGCTTCATCGTGCGAGTTAAGTACAGTAATAGAGTTCGGAGTCGAATGTATCTTATTCACGTCAACAATTATTCCGTCCACTTATTCGTATGTATATATCAGTAAACAAATATGTTACTTAGCATGAACAGGCATTTTTATGCATCATATCACGTATAACTCTCGTTTATCCTTTGGGGGGTCATTTTGTCTTTGGCAAGTCTAACTCATGTAGACTATGCCTTAGTTGGCACCTTTTCTTGAGGGTATTCCCTACTAATGTCCTTGCCTTGTCTCTTCTTTGAAAAATGTTTGACTCATGGATCTTGACGCTTACGTGAATGCAATGAAAAACCTTTTTGTAAAAATGTTTTTGTGAGAGAACTCTAGTGATTGTAGTCTATACTCGAGAAGGAATCCTAGTTCACTACAATCGAAGCTCTGATACTAAACTGTCACACCCTGACTTTTGCGGAAGCGTATGATGTGTGATTGGTTTAATATCATTGCATTCAACCATAATAAACAACTACATGATTAGAACGATGTTCATCCATTTATAAAATTTGAGTATTACAACACTGGTTATTTAAGTTTTTAAAACACAACCTTCGACAAGGTTACAAACCAACAAAAGTGGATGACATCTAAACTTTAAATTTACTTCTAGTTATGACACCCGCGCCCAAGATCCATCCTGTCACCTGAAATACATGTAATTTTGGAAAACATCAACAAAAGTTGAGCGAGTTCATGCGTTTTGTGTGAGTACAGTAATCTTGTAAATCTTTGAGAGACTCCTTTGTAAACAGGTATGAAAAGTGTGTATGAACATAATTGTTTTACAAGGACTTTAAGGCATGTGAGGACATAGGGAGCACTCGTAATGAGTACGCTTATACCCTTGTCGATTTTCCTTGACTGTGTCGATTACCCTCGACTGTGTCGATTACCCTCGACTGTGTCGATTAACCTCGACTGGGACTCCGAAGCACTACTTGGTACTAGTTGTGACCATGAGTGGGGTTCGGCTGTACCCGTTAGATCTAACCCTCGTCCCTAATTAAGTATTAATGGCATTTCAATATTATGTCTATGCTCACATGATCTAGTATTTCATAGGCATTTCATACCGTTTAAGCATTCGTACATGTATTCCACCCCCCGAGAGTTATAAAACCAAAAACAGTTAAAGAAAATAGGGAGCATGAACTCACTGTTTTGTGTCTTCGGTACTCGTAACTCAATCTCGTCAGCAAACACGACTACCTACAATGTGCTAGGGTCTATTAGACGAGCGGGCCGTGCCTTGCCTTAGTATTCATGTTTTGAGTTACGTTTCCTTTATGTCTTTAACATTATCCAAGGTTATAATACTTCTCAAGTATTTATTTTCGTATTTCCTTCCCAAGGATGGGAGTATTTCATACATGTGTATTTGTATTCTCGTATTTGTAGTTCCGAAATAACGTATTTCAAGAAAATATAATTTAACTTCCGAAGATAGTATATTTTCTACTTGTCGAAAATATGATACACTTGTAATAATAATAAAATCATACTTTCATTTCTTTTGTATCCAAAACAATGTTTACCAAAAATATATTTGAAATGGTATTTTCCGGAATATTTTGTAAGTTACGTTCTTGCGTTTGATTTCACAACACTGAGTGTGTAACTTATATATTTATTCCTTGTGATTTTTGGTATTATTTTGGATTGTAAATTCTTGGTATTTGTTAAATCATATCACTTTAAATCCAAAAATAATATAACTATACACAAGTATACACATATTCACACAAGTGTCTTCATATAAAATATATATTCTAAATATAAATTTATCCATTTTTATTTACAAAAACCAACCTCTAATACTTGTATTTTTGTATCAAAATTTATGGCAAAGCTCATTTTGAAAAAAAACATGGTTTAAAACATCCTTGTAAACACTTGTTTAGAAGATATTTTCTAAGTGTTTGAATTTTTAGAAAATTTCGCCATAGTTTCCTTTGTAAATGGAGGTGTCCATGCTATTTAGCATATCATTTTCTTTTCAAAATCAACACACAATAATCAATAATCAACTCTAAACAATATTATACTTACCAAGTGTAAAAACAATACACTTTTCATCATAACATGAACTTGATCTTTCACAAAAATGCGTAGTAACTTGGTAAAGTATTTAGTGGGTTTAGTTACCCTTTTATGTGTGTTCATTCCTTTAAAAATCTCATTTTCAAAGAAACTAGGTGTTTACAACTTGTAAACATATTTCACAAAAACGTCTCTTTATTAAACCTTCTTATTTCTCTGTGTTTTTACACTTATTTCATCACCAAAAATAGTGTAAGTTTAGTAAAAACCATGATCTTTCAAGAAT
>JARYGA010021486.1:0-63368 GCA_030545235.1 Helianthus tuberosus
AGACGCGAGACCAGTTGTGCTTACCTGGGAATTCTTGGGATGAGTGTTCACTTATAGGCGAGCATGTCTTCGCGATACATTATTATTTTTGACCTATTTACTTTGATTTGTCACCATCTCATTTGTTTGCCTTAGGTAACAAACAAATGATCACAATTTTCATTCGTTACCATTCTGTATTGATTATCCAATAACCTTTCACTCGTTTCTTCCTCTGTCTTTCATTTTCTTCTAGAATGTCTATTCCTCTTAGCACTGGTCAAATGCCCGAGCGAACAGCCAAATTTGTCCAGCAAATTGGCGAAGTGATTCAGAGGACTGTGGATTTAGGCATTTCCATGGCTCGCCTCAACAATGAAGCCGCTCGTCTCGACAATGAAGCCACTCAAGAGACACCAAAGGAAGCAGTAGTCAGGCTTGCAACAACATCAAGGAAGCGTAAGGCTTCGAGGAAACCCGCAGCGGTTACACCTAATCAAGCTGGACCTAGCCAAGTGGCAAGGCCACCAGCTAGGAAGCCGTACTTAGGAACTGCTCCTAGGTGCAAGCGATGCAACCGTCATCATTCAAACCTCATACCCTGCTCCAAATGTACCTACTGTGGACGGAGGGGACATTTGGTCAACACATGCCGCTTTGCTATCCAGAACAAAGCTGTTGCAAATCTTGCTGCTACCCAACTCCAAGTCAACCCTACTCAAGCTCGTTTCCCGCGTGGTACTTGCTACAACTGTGGCGATACGAGCCATTTCAGGAACAACTGCCCGAAGATAGTCAGTGCAAATCCAACCCTCGGATAAGCATTTGGCTGAACAAAGGATGTTGCTGTCTTATGCCTTTGTTTCTTTTGTTTTCGTATATTGTGAAACAATATGTCTTGTTCATAAATAAAAATGGTTGTTCACGAATTCTGATATACAAGTATAGTTACATGTGTGTATGATTTTTCTATGATACCTGCATTAAGGAACTATGTTCCTTACAAACTACTCCTGTGATTCTCTCTTTCAAGTGATCGCTCATAATTTCCTCGAAAATTTTAAGTACTCGTTTCATTCTAGGAAACAAAGTACAGAAAGTAAAGTGACATTTTGAGTGATCATGCTTCAGCACATCTTTACCTTTAAATCCTTGGTTAAATAACTAAGGGTATTTTCAAATCTCATCCCCATTACGTTTTTATTTTTCAACATACCCAGTACAAGTATTTCAACACAATTTTCATGATCTCAAAACATTTCATATAGTTTGAAAACAATTTTTCTAGATACATTGTCTATATTATTTCAAAAACATTGGCCATGTTATCAAAACCAACCTTCTTAATTTCAAAATATTTCAAATAGTCTGAAAACAATATTAACACAGTACATTTTCTCATCAAGTGCATGATTTCGAAAAGCATTATTCATATTTTCAAAAACCTTATACATAATTTCAAAATTCATCTCGCATGATTTTTAAAAACATTTTTATAAATATACTTATCTAGTACACCTACTATAATTTCAAATGTATTATATATAAGGTTTCAAAAACGGTAAACACATTTTTCTTAAAAGAACCCCATGCATAGTTTTCCAAATATATTTTCCTCATACAGAGACTTAACCTTCAAATTCTGCTTCATATGTCGCCTTGACATATCAAGCATCTCAACTTCATAAGCATTCTTACTTCATGTTTTGACATAAGCACGTCCAGTGCAAGGTTTCAAAACATCTTCAACTTCAAAAATCCATATGGGATCTTTTTATCTTCACAATTAGATCCTTGTGGATGATTATCATTCAAATCAGAGTCCTTAATTGGATTCCTTATGTACCTGAATTCGAACATTTCGGTTCCTTATAATCGAAATCGAATTTTTCTTTTAAAGATCTTTCTATCTTTATAGTTAGATTCTTGATAATGTTTAAAGTACCAAATGAAATCCACGAGATGGATTCCTAGTGTGCTTTAAATACATGTACTCTGTTAGCAGAACAATCTTCTAGTTAAACAATTTTGTGGTTATGTGACTATGTGTTAATTCATCTTATGTTTTCTTTTATGCATTTTTGTGTTTTAATACTCTGGATATTCGTTATCCAAATCCTCACAGGATCTTTCATATCTTCATATGGGAGATTCGTAGCAGGATATTCAAAAGGTACTACCTTAAATCCTTAATGGGCTTCTATGTAATAGTTAAGACCCTTGGATTATATAGTACTGCTCCATGATTCATTAGAGACCCTTTTTAGTGGTCTAGTCAAAAGATTGATTCGCAATCTGGTTAAAGAATGACATCTAGTGATGTAGCTAGGATAGACTCCTTGATAGTCTATTTAAATCATTTATTGATTTAGTCTAAAGGACTCTATGGCGGTCTAAGTCACGCTCATCACAGGATTGTTCATTTGGTTTTACCCTACACATTATAAAATAGACTGTGGGAACTATGCAAGGAATTCTCTAATTATGGATGCGCACATAATTATGAAATTTAGTGCACAGAAATCCAGTAAGATTTATTATGTGAAGGAACCGATAGTGACAACAATGACAAAATGAGAACGATGTAATGGAGGCATGGTGGACGCACCAATGACGCTTCATATACTTGTATATAAGTGTCCCTCTTACATTGCAAACATAATGTTATTAAGGTTACTAGAAGTTCAAGAACCCTAACCAATGTTATTTGATCTTTTCAACTTCATGTTTTAAACTCTCACAAGTTTCCTCTAAATAAATTTCGGGACGAAATTTCCTAAAGTAGGGGAGACTGTAACACCTGTGCCTCCACGGCCATCAAACAAATACCAAACCAATGAAATATTATATTTCATACTTGGGATTTGTAAAAATATGTGTATCGTTTACACATATCAACTCTTGTTCAATTTCAAACCTTAAATCGCTTTCTGGAAGGTTATACGCGCACCGATGCGTAAATATAACCAGTTTAATGCAACGAACACTCCGGAATAGTGAAATAGGCTTAACATACCTTAAATAACCTATACATAACTTAGATATAAGTTTTGGAAGGTTTGGTGTGGTGAAATCAAAGTTAAATCGCTTACAGGGACTAAAATTGACAAACTGCGAAAGTATGCCAATTTGAACTGTAACAGACATTCCGGAACAGGACCATAAGTTAAACACACCTTAAATATCCTTTGCATAGCTTAGAAATAGGCTTTGAGGGGTTTGGTGTGCTAAAATAAACTTTTGGAACATTCAGGGACTAAAAGTGTCAAAAAAATGCACAAGTTTGCATTTTCGCGTATAACTTACGTTCTGAATACATCTGGACATCCAAAAATTTATGTAAGCATGACTACATTATATTTTAGTGTTCGCCATAAGAAAAATCCATTCGTTGCGTCGTTTGGATCGTTTTTCGCGCTTATGCGCATTCCGTCGTAATTAAGCGAACATCGCGTTCGTACGGCCAAACGAACCATCATCCGACATATTTTTGAGTATGTTTTGAGTTCCCTATACTTTAACTTCATTCTAGAGCCTTGAAATGAGGTTAACGGGGTTCAAACGCATCGAAAATCGCTTAAAACAAGGTGCAGGGACCATTTATGCAAAATCTGCCAAAACAGGGGCCTAGCGTGACGCGACGGGCCTAGGCGTCACGCGAGCCCCTATCTGGACCAGATTCAGTGTTTTAATGCAAGTTGCAAGCCATTTAATCCTCAACCACATGTTTTCACTTGCTTAGTCACTAAGATAAGGATGGAATTAAGCTTCCATAACCTTGCAACAAGTGTTCGGACGAGATCATTTCCCCTTTTCCAAGAAACGATCTCAACGGTGCACCTAAAACTATAAATACCCATCCACCCTCAACCCCAAAACCCACAAATCTGATTAGGAAAGCTCTAAGTTGGAACCTTCGTTTCATACCTGAGCTATTTTGATCTGGGTTAGCATTCGGGGACCCTTCGTAAGTATTCTTTCGTTCTTTTCCTTATTTTACTGCTTTTCGAGTCAGAAAGTCAAACTTTGTTTGACTTTCAGCGTTGACCAGTAATGGTCAATGCGAAGTTCGTTTGAACTTTGCAACGTGATTGTAATCACGATGGTTATAGTCCCTTGGGACTATGCCTACTGATTACCACGTTGTCTAGGGTCGTAGGGTAAGCGATCTGATAAATCGCTTATACCTTCGAACCCGACCCAGTTTGGTCGATCATTAGGATCCGACCAAATACATTAGGTGACCATAGTGTAGGGAATAACCTTCCGAGGTTATACCCTATGGTCACATCGTTTAAGTAGTTGTATGATAGGTAGTTTATATGCCTTAGGTAAATTACCAGAATACCCTTTTCATACATAATTGGTAATTTAGCATATGTAACCTAAACTTTTGTCACGTAACTGATTATGTAACATGTTTAGGCATATACTACTTGTCATAGGACTAGTTAGGCGGTCCAAACGCGTTTCACGCGCACGACACGTTAAAGTAGCATAAGCTTCCTAAACGGGTCGTAATGGGTCGTATACAATTATGTTAAGTTTCATTTAGCATGTAGGCTTTGTTAAACCATATCACGTGAGTTCCGACACTCATTTGGTTTACAAACCCTAATGCTACCCAGTCTTCCGAGATAGGTCCGGTTTATTAACATAGTTACCTATATTAGGTGCCGTTTGATTTTCCGTGATCTCTAGCATTGTTTGGTTGTCACTCAAGGACTACTGAGCATTCTCAAGTGAGTACATAGACCCCTCTTTTACTGTTTTTCCAAACTGTTTTGGGGTGAAACACATGTGCCTACTTGTTACTTTCATGCTTTCCTGTTTTCACATCATATACTGCTATGTTCGTTAGTACATTATAGTACATGATTTCATTACATTTTATGCTATGTATGTCCATTTAGTTCATACTTAGTACATCGTTTTACATTTACATTTTATGCTATTTATGTCCATTGCGTGCATACTTAGTACATTGTTTTTCATCACATGCTTACATTTTTGGTATGACATTTGGTTTGTTTACATGGGACAATACATTCATTAACACCGATCATGCCGTTCGTTAGTAGGTAGTGGTACCATAGGAATTGACAACTCCCGTTCCGGACGTCCCAGGGAAAGGGGATGAAAGGAATGACCGAATTCGTTGATATAAGACAGATAGACCTTTAATTTGTTTAAAGGGTTTATCACCACAGTCGCCAGGCTTGGATGTATGCATATTCACAATACCGCATAAATGTTCATATTAAATATTTGCATGCATTAACACAAAACATAGCTTTGATTTAAACCAAGTTTTACTTCAATACTTTGTTCTTGTGCATATGGTTTAGTTGAGACATTTCACTTGCCATACATGACATTTTAACATAGACATTTGACAGGGATATTTGACATAGACATTTGACATGGATATTTGACATAGACATTTGACATGGATATTTGACATAGACATTTGACATGGATATTTGACATAGACATTTGACATGGATATTTGACATAGACATTTTGACATGATTTACATCTTGACATGAACATTTTACATTGTTTGGTTTGGTTTGATTAAGTGATTAAGTAACGATGCGTGTGTAATATGATACAAGCATGGTGGATACGCCGCTGGTACTTCCTATATATAAGTGTTTGTATGGTATTACATGTCGTAACGTTATTTGAATCATTTCAGTTTGAGACATAGAACATTTCATACAAATAACATACTTTTCACAAGACATTGATTTATAAACAACTTATCTTATGCAAACATATTTTACTTGGTTATTCATTTAACCTTACATTTATTTATACTTATCATCTGATCTTATCGTTTTTCAAATGATTTAAAAGACAAAGCAAATAACAAGGTTCATGACTAAACATTTTATCAAACATAAGTCATGAATCTTATTTTCACAAAACCTATGTATCTCACAGGCATTTTTATGCTGACGTACCTATTTTCACATGTGTTTTTCAGGAACTGTTGCATAAGATGATCAAGATACACATAGGCAGACTTGGGCTTTAGTGACAATAAAAGATGCAAGACTAGTTAATTATGTTGTATTTCCTTGTTTGATTAAGGCATTGTAACACTTTTAATCAATAAAACGAAACTTAAATTTCCATGGTTATGAAACATTAATTCTGTTGCAACACGCCCCGATGTTTCCGCCGCGAATTGTTGTCTTACGCGGTCGGGGTGTGACAAAAACATCGATGATCATCATAAATTCAGCCATGTTCATATTTATATAGTTATAATATTAATCCTAAGCTAAGTCCATCATAAGTTTCATAGAATTTCATGTAAGTCAAGCATGGAGGTTTAACCTCTTTGAATGATTCACCACTACACAAATAATCACAAGGATAATTCTGAGGGTCATGAATAACAAGAAATAAAAACTAACTAATACATGCTCAAGTAGTAAAGTAAATCCTAACCCGGGTGAACCACCACGACATGGAAAGAGTTAACTAAGTGTCGGAGGCTAGGCGGGGTTATGTTACTTTGATACTAGGAAGGTACTTGAGTGTTCATACAAAAGGTTCACAAGTGAGGTAGTGGAACTAGGTTGGAAAGCCAAAGCTCCCACGGTTCACACTTTGACAAGTCACAAGTTCAAGCATGTGGAAGATGGTGAATCGTGATTGTTTTCAACACTTGGATTATAACACGTATGAACTTTAAAGTAAAGAGTTTTGAACTCATAATTTGATGGAAATCACCTCAACACAAACCCACAACTATAGGCTAAGTTGTGAGCTTGGTGGGTACAAAATTTCACCAAGTTTTAGCAAAGCAACTGAAGTTATATAAACATGAACAAAAAAAGAAAATAAATCTCACTTTAGACCTCAAATATGGTGAGGTTTCACCTTATTTTGCCATGGAAAACTCGTGAAAACCTTCCTAGAGGTTATCCAAGTAGGATAGAAGAAGAAACAAGCAAGAATGAGTGAAGAAGTGAGCTAGAACTCACTTTAAAGACTTGAAAGTTTTCTTCCCAAAATCAGAAATTTGGATGTTCTTGAGAGGATTTGAGAGTGATTATGGAGTTTGGAAAGTGAAAATGAGTGTTAGAAGTGTTGTATTTATAGTGGGTGATTAGGGTTAGGAGTTACAGGTGTTTTAAATGAAGTTAGGTGGGATATATGAGTGAAAATGGACCAATCCCGTAGCTAAAAACAACATTATGCGGATTAAGGGTTTTCATGGGCCGCGATAGACATGGCTTAGGGTATCGCGCCCGTGAAACCCCACCTTATCGGCACCAAATTTGATTTATTGCATTTTGGCCCCCGAACTTTGATATTCTAATTATTTTAAGCTATAATTTGTGTATTTGGCATAAAATTAAGTATAAAACATGTATGAATGCATAGATTGAGTATCGTGAATGCATGTACAAGCATTTACACGTATAAATAGTATTAAAACACGTATTTACAATTGTTTGTACGTAAGATAAGTACGAATTTGTGCGTAAAACAAATGTATATCAAACATGTATATAAATTGAATGTAGGACAAGTATGTAAAATAAATGTATAATTTATGTAAGATGAGCAAGTTTTATTACGATCAAAGCCTTGGATCACAATAATTGGAATTGAAATACGATTACAAGAGAATACGAGTTTCCATAAATAGAATACAAGACAAACTTCTAAATAAGGAAAGTTCTAAAAAGCGAGGCGTTATAGTACAACCCATTCATTCTTAATTACCTAACTCATGTCATTAAACATCAATTTTCCTACTAATCAAGAAATATCATTTATATATAAACATCTAACATAGCCAATCTCTGGTTCCTTTCAATCCACTCATCCTCTTTAGTAAACACACACATGGGCTACATCCAAGTGAGGATTCTCACAACCATTCACCATGAACCTTCTTCCTTATGCTAAATTTCCACATAATTAGTATCCATTCAAGCAAATTCAACCATTTCCACCTAATTCATACATGAATTCTTACAACAATCAAGATGAACCCTAAATCTTTTATAACACAAATCATCTCTAGTAAACTTTTTACTATCAAATGGGAATTTACAACATACCTCATAACTGTCATCCATAGATGATCATAATTTCTCCAACATGCAAACATTTGGGCTCAAATCCTTCTCCAATATCATGATTTCTGGTGGTTTGGGGAAGAACCCCCTTTTCTTCTCCATGTGTGTGTTGACACACACCATACACACATATAAATTATGTATTTTTATTTAGTTTCCCCCACTTTCCACTTTTGGTCCCTCTAATTGGGTTTTGGGTAAAGTACAACTACACATCTATTTCCTTTCATACTAACCCTTATATTTTTAACTAGGTTACATGACTTAGTTTTTTAGTTTTTCATGCCATAAAACAAGAAAACATTCTATTAAACTCGAATTCGGTTTTGGGGCGTTACAATAAAACTTGTTTCAAAAACATCATACCCTGGACTTCAAGAACATCATACCCAAAAAAACCGGAAGCCATTAATGACAATAAAGCTTTAACAAAAACCCACAAAAATCGCTTCAAATCCTACAGTAATCCACTATAACAAGTCTATGCTTTCATTCAGTAATCAAACCTTTCCCTCTCTCCCTCTTCCCCTAATTCGAACTCAATCCCTTGGCACCATAATTTCACAACCAGTAGTTCAATACAAATTTACACCAAGAATCTTGTTAATTTCTTCCATTGAATCTTGAGCATTTTGTTTTTTTTTCATCAAAGGGTCACCAAAGAATCGAATTCGGACTACCACCGAAACTACCAGAAGGGTCACCAAAACCAAAGAATCATATTCAAATTATTTCCCACTTGCATCTTATTCTTTAAACTATCTCCCTGAAAAAATCCTAACAAATTCGATTAACTTTTTAAGACGCAACTGAACCTCTTTTCAATATCTTTCTTCTATGTTTCTGCTTTATTTTTCTGTTTTGTTAATGAATCAGATTTGAACTCAATCGCTTCACTTGGAACTCAATCGCTTCACTTGATACTTCCATCCATCCCATAGGAGTGTAACTTGAAATAATCTAGCTGAGTTTCTTAAAAGAGTCAACCTTTTCGCCTTTAAGTTGATCGATTCTCGTCAAAACTGTGAGACAATGGTGGTGGTGGTTGTGGGGTGAGGCAGGGGCAGGGGTGGTGCTCGTTGTTGGATGAGGCATGCTTGTGACTTGGTGGTTGCTATAGTGGTGGCCGTGGTTGTGGGATGCTATGGTGACGGTTTTGTAAGTGAAATTAGGTTTATTAATAATAATAATTTTAGTATGTAGTATTTATGAAATGACAAGACTTCTGTAACAACCCGATTTTCCGGGTCATTACTTGTATCTGTCATTTCTTGCTTAATTGCTTGTACTCCCGAGATTACGATTATCGCTATGGGTTTAAACTATATTTTTACGAATACTAAACGCATTATTAAACACATGATTTCAACGCTTATTTCAAAACGCAGTTATCGCATTTAACGCAATTTATAAGGCTTACTATTTAAATGCATTTTAACGCATATTATTTCATTATTGGTTTATACTAAACGCTATCGCAACGCAAACTCGACACGCAGATCTACTTTATGCTTACTTGTTTTATGAGTGCTACTTGTGTGATTATTTGTTTAAATGTATTGTGATTATCTCAACGCAACACTTACACGATCAACGCTCACTCGTAACTCGCTTAAACGCAACGCAACGCTTAACACACGAAACAAAAATTGGAAAACCAACTCGCACAACACGGATGTCCGAATGGACATCCGGTCGAATGGACATCCGTCCGAATGACCATCCGATCGGATGGCCATCCGAACGAAACGCCATTCTACCACTTCTCCACCGACTTAAGCCCTCTCTCACGCCTATAAATAGCACCCGTACACTACTGTTCACTGATTTGACGCCTCCATCCGACCACCTGCACTCAAATCACTCTCAAGCACTTTTTCTCTCGATTCAAGGCTATTTCGTAAGTATTTCTCCTCAAATCTTGTACAATCATCATCACTAATCACTTCTACATCATCTCCTCCATCAAGATCACACACAAACACTTACTTTTTCTCTAAAATCACTTATTTGGACCTCTTGAAGGTGGTGTTCCTCTCGGTTTGCTTAGGCAGACTGTTATGGAGCTCCATTTAATCGAGATTGGTTCAGATCTAGAAGATTTCTACACTCCTCAATAAGATTATGCAAGATCTTAACACTTTTCAACTGTTTTCAATTTTTTTTTCTTCAAACTTCTACACAAAACTGATGGAATCTGGACTCATTCAGACTCTCTACTCATTTTCTAGTTATGAGCCGGCTTGAAAACGTATTTCCATCAGAGAGATGACCGACTAACGGGTTGAACAAGAAACTTCATCCAGAACAGTAAGACTGATCGAATGGGGTGGTTCCCATCCGATCGAATGAGCTGAATCTTGGTACGTTTCCGTTGTTTGACACGTCGTCACGCCGTCTCTGTTAGAACTTAAAACTTTAACTTAGAGAATTTTACAAAGTATGCAAATAACAGTTAGCCCGCTCGAAAGGCCATCCAATCGGATGACCATCCGATCGAATGACCACTCGACCAGGTGACCTGTCCCTCATACTATCCTTGTTCAAAACGATTTGACCAAACTTCAAAGTACTAATTTCTCGATCAAATAGCCATCCGATCGAATGGCCATTCGTCCGGATGACCATCCGGCCGGATGACTTGGCATCTATACTTTACATTGTTTAAACGCTACAACGAAACCTTCAAATTTTCAAAACGATTTACAAACACCCACATCTCATTCGAATGGCCATCTGTTCGGATCACCATCCGAACACCCCACCATTCGACACTCTGTTTACACGCTGTTCAACGCTTACGCTACTGTTCTATGATCAGACTAACTCCAACGCGCTCCCTCCAATCCAAATCTGTGTTTACAAGCTAAACATGATCTGTGAGTATACTCGAACCCATTTTCTTTTAATGCACTTTTGGGTGTTACATACGTTCTTTATCAAAAAATAGAAACACACAACGCAAACACTTTAAACGCTAACCGTTCCCGCATGCTATACGTGTACTTTGAATGCTTGTACTATACTTATACAGTGTTACACTATACCGCCTCTAGCAACGATAGTACTATAGTTTGGACTCAACACCTGTCGTGGATAGGGGTTGCTAGGGATCACATCACTTTTGTTTTGTTTAAAAATCAGACTAGGATAATGTAACCAAATCTTCTTTTGTGAGGTATGATGCTTAGATCAATGAACAAATGTATGAACAACTTGTAGATGAAATGAACAAGTAACACAAGGATTTATACGAGGAAAAAGCCCTTGATCAATGTATGATCTCCGGCATAAAAAACCTCGGGTGATGGAAACTACCGATCACCATAATTAAACAAATGATCGTTACAACTCGGGATGATAGCAAGCTTGTTACAAGGATCACTAGTGTGCAAAATGTATATAATCGCCAATGAGTTGCAGAGAGCTTGCGAGAGTGTGTGTGTTTTTTAATTGTTCTAACTATCAAGCTTGTTATCCCCTTTAAAAATAGAAATAAACTAAGTAACAAACTATCCGCCAAATGTGCAAGCTACCCACGACTTCCAAAACGGTCATTCCAGCCATGCACGTGCAGAATATTAGAGCATATTCCCCCGGAATATCGGTAAGACCAAGTCCCACTCGTTCCTTCCTGCAAAACAAGCTTAAATGTAATGGAAACAACCGTTAGTGTTAGGATAACAATGAGGATCCTGGATCCTTAAATCTGCAACGTCTTCTGAGGATCCTTAATTCAAACAGAATTGAGGATCCGTGATCCTGGCTGCACTTGTGGATCCGTGATCCTTAGTTATGGAAAATCTATCCCTAACAATTGCCCCTAAAATATGAGGAAGAAAATATAACTTAATGAGTCATATTTTTGATCTTATCTCCAACGAACTGACTAACGGATATATAGCCGTTAAAATTGAACTAGCTGTTGCACATCATACGTCAGTGACGTGACAACCTGCAAAATCATCATTATAAATTTGAGATTAGAGATAAGGATCGATAGTAATTTAAATTTGTGCGTTACTTCCCTTTAAATCCTCATCCCAAGACCGATCAGGTATCTCTCTTTCTCCTTCTCTCTTCATTTGCTTATTTTGATCTTTATTTTTCTGAACACCCATGACGAGGATGGTTCTTAGATCCTCACCGGCCAAGGATCCAAAGAAGGATAGTCCCTTGAAAAGCCAAGGCATTATCCAAAATCCTTCAAAGGAACTTTGCCGCTTCACCGACCCAGAGATTGACCGGATTCGCCATTGTTTCCCGGCGGACACCGTCTTTAAACCTTTTGACCCTACTGCCAAAAGTGATTCGGTCTCCGACACTTGGGTTGCTTTTCCGGCCACCCCATTCTTGATAGGATTCTCCTATCCTTTTCCTGCCTTCACTCAATCTTTCTTTGCACTCACCAGCATGTGCTATATCCAGGCCATGCCGATGATGTGGAGGGTTCTATACACCATAGAGAATATCATCGAGCAAGAGGGTATAGAAATAGGAATGTCTGAGTTGGCCGAGTTGTATAATCTTGTCAGCCATGGTTCACACCGTTTCTTGTTTAAGCACAAACCTGGTGATCCTCACCCAATCCTAAAGACCACAAAAAACGATACCCACTAGAAAAACCGATTCTTCTTTGTTATGAGGGATTCTATCCCAGACGGGAAGGATCTCCCCAAAAAGTGGGCCACCCATGGTAGGATATAGGATCCTTATAGAAGGATCATAGGATGACTCTATTTTTGTTGAGGATAACCGATCTTCTT
Organism: Helianthus tuberosus; assembly: GCA_030545235.1. Classification (NCBI taxonomy): domain Eukaryota; kingdom Viridiplantae; phylum Streptophyta; class Magnoliopsida; order Asterales; family Asteraceae; genus Helianthus; species Helianthus tuberosus. The sequence continues at coordinate 12,854 of JARYGA010021486.1, forward strand.
CTGTTTCTATTGTGCAGCTATTTCAGTTTCTCATCTCATTGAGTCACCTGCAACAAAAGAAAGGATCGCTGCCTTTTGGAACCTTGATCCTGCTGTTAGAACATTCCAGGCCAAAACAAAGGATTCACAAGAAGTATCCTCTGGTTCAGTCACCATGTCAAGTAAGTATTCTCATTTATGCATAATTAAATATGTAAATAGATATAGAATAAGGATACTTATCTGTTATTTGTCCTTTGTAGGTGCCTGAAAGTCTTCAAAATCAGCCTCTCGCTTCAGCGTCAGTGATCTTGACGCATTTGCTTCCTCCAGGTCCGGCAAAAAATGACTTGCTGCTAGTCCCAGCGTCCCAGTTCCTAAGGCTGTCAGCACCAAAGACAAGGATGGAAAGAAGAGGAAAACCGCTGACACTCTTGAAGGCCTGCCTCTCCTCCAGCATCAGTTTGAGGAATACGTCTCTGAGGTAAGGATCCTTGATCCTTAAATTTGTTCTACCCATATTGAGGATAATGGATCCTGATGCGTGTCATTCTTTTACAGAAATTTGCTGAGATCCAAATGCTCATGGATTCTTATGCTGAAGAGGCTGAGCAAAAGGAGCTGGACTTCCAAAAGCTGTACCTGGCTAAGGATCAGACCATCTCTTCCCTCGAGAAGGAGCTCAACTTGGTGAAAAATCAGCTGGTCATGGCCCACATCACTGCTGATCAGGAGAAGGCTGAAGTGATGGAGGGTGCTAAGCTTTCTGCCACCATTTCCATGCTCAAGATTAAACTGCAGATGGCAAAGGAAGCTGAGGATCCTAGCTTTGACAGGACCACCTGGGACCAGGAAGGTTGGAAGGCTAAGCTGGCTGAGCTTGACGATGAAGAGGAGGCTGGGGAGGTCCTGATGATTGAAGCCAGTGGCAGCGGGGTGAAGGATCAGGCTGAGGATGCAGAGGTTGGGGGTGATGGTGATGCAGTGAAGGTGTGAGCTGCAAAAATGGGCGATGATGGAAATTTCTAGACGTGGCTGGAGCCCATTTTTTATAGTTTGGTATATAGTTTGGTAGTTTTCGTTTTCGTTGTTGATGTTTTGATTATAAACAATGCTGGTCTATAATAACTCTAAACAATAGTTCTTAGGTTTAAGGATCACTGATCCTTCAGACAATAGGTAGGATAACAAATGGTGGAGGGATCCTCTGTTTGGGGGATGAAGCCATTGTGATCCTGCCGTCTTTCTACTTCTGCACTTATTTAGAACTCATTATCATGGACACCCTTTACCTACCCCAGCGGACGGGCAACGGATTGATGGTAGATGCTTGGGGTAGGTAATTTTGACAACCTTTAGAGGGTTAACCTTTTGCTAAATAAATAAAAGTTTAATCTTTTAGCTTATCATGTGTTGTTATTTTTGTGAATACTTTATCTTTCAATTGTTATGATACACTTTGTTTGAATTCATAAGTTAAGAACAAAAGTTTAACAGATCTTTTCAAAAAGTTTAGGATATGATCAAGGATCGCATATCCTATAATCGAAAAATCCAAAAAGGTGACGTAATTTAAGGATCATGTATCCCGTTGTCAAAGAATAAGGGTCACTAAAATAAATAAAGAATAAAATTAAGGTGATTAAGAATCATACCTGAGAATCCAAGTTAGGATCCTAAACCTTCAATACTTACAATTAGGATAACCAAAAGACAAACCTTAATAAAAGGTTAGGATCAAGGATCCTTAGTTGTTTAGCTTCAAAAACATGAAATGGAACATAACTTGGGACTAAGCCAATATAAGAGAAGAGTTAGCAACTGGGGACAAGCCCAACAATCTGGGGACAAGCCCAATAAACTGGGGATAATCCCAAAAAACTGGGGACAAGCCCAAAAAACTGGGGACAAGCCCAAATGATCTTGTGTAAACTGGAGTATGGCCCTCACTGGCGACTATCCAAACTTAGTGACATGAAAATGCCAAAACCTTAGCTAACGTGAAAACGTTAGAAACCTTAGGAACGGATGTATGGTACGTCTACCATTATACGTAGGATCCTGAATACAGCCAGTACAATGAAATTGTCAGCCCCTAAAGCGAGTACTGGTCCCATTGCCTTGAACTGCACCAGGATCATCGTGCGCTACTGGCGAAACTGGGGACAGGCCCAAAAAACTGGGGACACGCCCAAATACTGGGGACAAGCCCAAATACTGGGGACAAGCCCATAAAAGTTAGGAGACTTCTGTGGATACTCGATCCTTTGTTAAGGATACATCAACCTTCTGCAAAACTCAGAACTAAGTGAAAGAAGGATAAAGGATCCAGGATCCTTCTCCTTGTATATAGGTTAATTAAAGAAGTGGATAAATTGAGGTTAGATCATTACCAGAATGAGGATCATTTATCCTCTAAGGATCCTTCGGTTACATCGGACACGAAAATGGCTAAGGATCCTGGATCCTTATTACATGAAGTATCTCTTCAGATGGATAGCATTCCAAGCTCTTGGTAGCAAATCACCTTCCATTGTTAGCAATCGATATGCCCCCTTTCCTGCCTCAGCTTCAATCAGGTAGGGGCCTTCCCACTTTGGTGCCAACTTTCCATCAGCAAGATTTGTGGTATTCTGAAATGCTTTCCTCAATACCATGTCACTAACTTGGAATTTTCTGATCCTGACATTCTTATTGTAGGCTCTAGCCATCCTTTGCTGATAACTAGCCATCCTTATCCTTGCCAAATCCCTGAGTTCTTCTATGGTATCCAAATCTTGATCAAGTTTTCGGCATTTCCCTCAGGATCACGGATGCTTGTTCTTGCGGTAGGAACCACCATCTCTGTAGGGATCACTAAATCAGCTCCAAACACTAAAGAAAATGGATTTTGGCCAGTAGTATTCTTGGGAGTTGTTCTATCAGCCTATAGCACATAAGGTAACTCTTCTGCCCATTTTCCTTTCTTGGATCCAAGCTTCTTCTTCAAATTGTTGATGATGATCTTGTTGGATGATTCTGCTTTACCATTAGCTTGTGGGTGGACTGGTGTTGATGTTATCATCTTAATCCCCCATCTGTCACAAAAGTTAGTAGTTCTATTCCCAATAAATTGGGATCCATTATCACAAACAATTTCAGAAGGGATACCAAACCTAGTAATAATATTTTTTTTAATAAAGGATATCACTTCTTTTTCTCTGACTTGAGCAAAGGCTTCAGCCTCTATCCACTTGGAGAAGTAATCAGTCATGGCAAGCATGAACACTTTTCCTCCTGGTGCTTTGGGAAGTTTACCAACTATATCCATTCCCCATCTCATGAATGGCCAAGAAGAGGATATAGGATGCAGGAGCTCTGCTGGCTGATGAAGGATATTACTATATCTCTGACAAGCATCACATTTCTTGGCATAATCCACAGCATCCTTCTTCATAGTAGGCCAATAATATCCTGTCCTAAGGATCCTTGAGAACAATGCCCTGCCCCCAGTGTGGTTTCCACAATCTCCTTCATGAAAATCCTTTAGGACTTCTTGAATTTCAGGATCCTCTATGCACCTTAGATATGGACCTGCAAGAGATCGTTTATATAACATGTCATTTAATATTGTAAATTGAGATACCTTGATTTTGAAAGCCCTGGGGTTCTCTCCTATAGGAATCTCTCCATGTTGTATAAATCTCATAATTGGAAGGATCCATGATCCTGAATGAGATTGTGCATTATCATTGGGAACGACTACAGAATCCTCTTCTATTTCCATAGCTATATGATCCTCAATAGCAGGAGCCAAAATATGGATGATAGGAATTTTTATATCCTCTGTGATCTTCAATGATGATCCAAGATTGGCTAATGCATCAGCTTCTGCATTTTCTTCCCTAGGTACCTGTGATAAACTAAAGGAAACAAAAGAGAGTGCCAATTCCTTGACTATCTCTAGGTATTTGATTAGTCGTTCACCTTTAACAACGTAAGATCCATTAAAGTGATTAGTAATTAGCAATCAATCTACATGTACCTCAAGATACCTGATCCTCATATGCTTGGCAATTTGCAAACCAGCTATCAAGGCCTCATATTCAGCCTCATTATTAGTAGTTTGAAACTCACAAGCTATTGAGTGGGGTATTATGTCCCCCTGTGGCGATTTTAGTAATATTCCAAGTCATGTTCCTTTGACATTAGAGGCTCCATCAGTGAAGAGTATCCAAGGATCCTTAGTCTCTTCAAGCTGCTGAACTTCTAACTCAGCTTCTCTTTGTAAGTCACTACTAAAATCTGCCACAAAGTCAGCTAAGGCTTGGGATTTAATGGCAGTCCTTGGTTCATATCTTATATCATAAGCACTAGGCTTCACTGCCCATTTAGCCATCCTCCCTGACATTTCAGGTTTCCTGAGAACATTCTTAATTGGGAAGTTAGTCTTAACGATAATGGCATGAGTTTCAAAATAGTGTATTAGTTTAGTAGATGCCATAATCAAAGCAAGGATAAGTTTTTCTAAATGTGAATACCTGGATTCAGAATCAAGCAAACTCTTACTTACATAATAGACAGGATGTTGTGTACCTTCGTGATCCTTAACAAGGACTACACTTACTACTTTAGAGGATACCGCTAGATATAAGGATAATATATCCTCTTTTTCTGGTTTCATCAAGGCAGGAGCTGAGGATAGGTAATCCTTAAGGGCTTTGAGAGCATTCTCATGCTTTTCAGTCCACTCAAATTTCTTGTTCTTTCTCAAAATGTCATAGAATTCCTTGCATTTTTCTGATGACTTTGATATGAACATGTTCAAGGCTGCGATCCTCCCTGTCAATCTTTGCACATCCTTAGCATTGGCAGGAGATTTGATATTCACAATTGCCTTGATTTGCTCTGGACTTGCTTCTATGCCTCTTTTTGTTACCATGTAGCCTAGGAACTTGCCTGCTTTAACACCAAAGTGACACTTTGAAGGATTCAATTTCATATTGAATTTGTCAAGGATATCAAATGCTTCCTCCAGGTCTATAAGGTGATCCTCAGCTCTCTTAGACTTAACCACCATGTCATCTATATAGACTTCCATAGTGTGTCCTATTTGTTCCTTAAACATCATATTGACTAGCCTTTGATAAGTAGCACCTGCATTTCTTAGTCCAAATGGCATAGCAATATAACAATAGATACCAGTTGGGGTCAAAAAGGCTGTATCCTTTTGATCAGATGGTTCCATTTGAATTTGTTGAAATCCAGATGAAGCATCCATAAAAGTTAACAACTCATGACCCCCTGTAGCATCCACCATGGAGTCAATGTGGGGTAATAGGAAAGGATCATTGGGACATGCCTTGTTTAAATCAGTAAAATTGACACATACCCTCCACTTTCCATTTTTCTTTTGAACAACAACCACATTGGCTAACCATCTTGGATACTTAACCTCTCTAATCATACCTGCTCGGAGCAGTTTATCTACCTCCTCCTGGATAATAGCATTCCTCTCAGGTGCAAACTTCCTCCTCTTCTGATGTATGGGTTTGAATGACCTATCAATGCCAAGCTTATGAGTAATTATATCTTTAGAGATACCTGTCATGTCTTCATGCTTCCAGGCAAATGTAGTTTTTCTCCTCTTGAGGAAGGATACCAAATCCTGTTCGATGTTGCCGAGGATCCCTGATCCTATGAAGACTTTGGATTCAGGATCATGAGGGTCCATAAGGATATCTTTCACATCTTGTTCTCTTGCCTCCAGGACATCTCTTGGAGGATGCTTTAATCGCTATTGCTCCCTTGGTCTTGAGGCTGGCTTTATTGATGAGGTATAGCAATTCTTTGCTTCTTGTTGGTCACTCTCAATCTTTATCACCCCCCATGGACTAGGAAGCTTTACACACTGATGATATGTAGATGCAACTGCCTTCATGTCATGTATCCATGGCTTGCCAAGGATAACATTGCAATAGGATAAGCAATCTATAACACAAAATTTTTGATAAGAATGAAGTCCTTCTATGTAGATGGGAAGTTTAATGTCCCCCAATGTATTCTTGGTTTCTCCACTGAATCCCACAAGAACTGAGGATCTTGGGATAATATCCGATTCAGGGATGTTCATTTTCTTGAGGATATCAAGCTGAATGATGTTTACTGAGCTCCCTCCATCTATCAAGATATTGCGAACAAAATGGTTAGATATAAATAAGGTAATAACAAGACCATCATGATGAGGATCCTGAACGTCAACACGATCATTCTCATCAAAAGTTATAACTTTTTCCTGTGTAACAGTAGAGGTTCGGATGGGTCTATCCCCATTATCCATCTTGGTTTCCTTGGCATGTCTCTTGGCTGCTGAAAAGGAAGTACCACAAATGTCTGATCCACCGGATATAAAGTTTATAACTTGTGCATCTGCCGGAGGAGCAGGAGATATTTCTGGAACCTTTTTAGGATCCTGGATCCTTAACTTTTTTCTTCCCAAAAGTTCCTTTAAGTGCCCTTTGCTTAACAAGTAACCAATCTCTTTTCTCAGTGCAATACATTCTTCAGTGAGATGACCAAAATCTTCATGATATGCACACCATTTGGATTTGTCTTTTGTTGCAGCTGGCTTATCACTTTTTCTGGGCCATCTTGCTTTTTCACCTAGGTTCTGCATTGCAAGGATTAGTTCATTGTTATCAACAGAAAAGCAATATTCAGAAATTGGAGGATAATCTTCATCATCCTCTTCCTGTTCGACTACATGCACGCTCTGATTATCAGATTTATTGTAAGACTTGGACTTGTTGTTCCTGAAGTAGGATCCTTGCTTTTCCTGCTTCGAGGATCCTGCCAGTCTTTCTTGGATCCTTTTATCATCTTCTAGTCGGATGAATCTAAGGGCCCTGGTTCTTACTTCATCAAGATTCCTGCAAGGGGTCATGACAAGATCATCATAGAACAGTGAATCCTTAAGTAAACCCATTTTAAAGGCTTCCACAACCGTAGCAATATCCAAATTAGGAATATCCAAGGATTCTTTACTAAACTTAGTGATATAATCTCTAAGTGATTCATTTTGACCTTGTGTTACCCTATATAGATCACTAGTTAAACGTTCAAATTTTCTACTACATGAGAATTGGCTATTAAACAGATTAACTAGATTAGCAAATGAAGTAATAGAGTAAGGGGGAAGACTTAGCAGCCATTTAAGAGCTGATCCTGTTAATGTGGATCCAAAACCCTTGCACAAACATGCTTCTTTTAATCTCTCCGGGATGGGATTGATCTCCATCCTTTCTCTATATTGAGCTACATGTTCTTCTGGATCCGTCGAACCATCATACAACTTCATGGTTGGTATTTGGAACCTCTTTGGAATTTCTGCATCACAAATGGGTGGTGCAAAACGGGATATCCTGTGGCTTCCAACTGCAATTTCAGGAATGGGCTTAACCACTCCTGGAACGCTGGATATCATATCCTTCAGTTTCTGTAATTCCCTAGCCATAGCCTGATTGATACCTATATCCTGCACAAAGCCATGGTTAGTGTTATAAGAATTATTCAAAGTGTTACCTCCTGAAGGATTCAAGTTTGGAATTCCAGATGTGAATCCATATTGACAGGATTCTGGTACAATTGAGGGACCAGATGAAGCATTAGTTTGCATAGGAATGAAGTCTCCTTGATGAACATCTGTACTTCCGGGTTGCACATTCCTTAAGAATCCTTGATCCTGAAAGATGTTGGATCCTTGATGTGCTGTGACTGGGGGTCTTGGAGGATAATCCATGGATCCGTAAACCTGAGATGAGGATCCTTGAACCTGAAAGGATGATCCTTGAACCTGAGAGGAGGATCCTTGAACCTGGGAGGATCCTTGAACTGTGTGCGCCCCCATATATCCTCCTGAGCTAACGAAGGATCCCTGATGCTGGAAAGAGGATCCTAAAGGCTGAAAAGAGGATCCTGAAGGCTGGAAATGGGACCCTAAAGCCTGACTCATAGTTGTTGATCCATAACGCCTTCCCAACGGTCCACTCTGGTACTGGATATCCAGAGCTGCAGATTGCAGGGCGGTTATAGCTGGAGTGTCAAAATCCAGTGATCTAGGTACCAGTGGAGAGTGATCCTCCGCTGATCTCTTCAGTTTTTTGATGTCATCAATCTCTCGAAGGATCATATCATTAGTTTTGTCCTGTTGCTGCATGTAATCCTTCATCTGTAAAATCAAAGAATAAAGATCACTGTTAGAAGGGCTAGAAGAAACAGCAGAAGTTGGTGGTTTTGGGAAGATGGGGCTTTGTTTCTTCGCAGCATTTTCAGCATTCTTCTGGGATCCAAAAGGTGCTGGAGGCAAAGGTGGAATGCCCTGTGAAGAAGTGACTGCTGGCATAGAGCTTGAAGTGTTCTTCGCTGTAGAAGCCATATGGTTGAAGATAATGAACCGAAATGAACACAATGAACAAAATTTTTCAGAAATAAAGCACCAATTGCCCCACGGTGGGCGCCAAACTGTTTTGGTAAAAAATCAGACTAGGATAATGTAACCAAATCTTCTTTTGTGAGGTATGATGCTTAGATCAATGAACAAATGTATGAATAACTTGTAGATGAAATGAACAAGTAACACAAGGATTTATATGAAGAAAAAGCCCTTGATCAATGTATGATCTCCGGCATAAAAAACCTCGGGTGATGGAAACTACCGATCACCAACTATAATTAAACAAATGATCGTTATAACTCGGGATGATAGCAATCTTGTTACAAGGATCACTAGTGTGCAAAATGTATATAATCGCCAATGAGTTGCAGAGAGCTTGCGAGAGTGTGTGTGTTTTTTAATTGTTCTAACTATCAAGCTTGTTATCCCCTTTAAAAATAGAAATAAACTAAGTAACAAACTATTCGCCAAATGTGCAAGCTACCCACGACTTCCAAAACGGTCATTCCAGCCATGCACGTGTAGAATATTAGAGCATATTCCCCAGGAATATCGGTAAGACCAAGTCCCACTCGTTCCTTCCTACAAAACAAGCTTAAATGTAATGGAAACAACCGTTAGTGTTAGGATAATAATGAGGATCCTGGATCCTTAAATCTGCAATGTCTTCTGAGGATCCTTAATTCAAACAGAATTGAGGATCCGTGATCCTGGCTGCACTTGTGGATCCGTGATCCTTAGTTATGGAAAATCTATCCCTAACAACTTTACTTCACATGTTCGCTGAACATGTGTCGCGCATACTCTACAACGCAGTCTCGTGGTTAAGTGTGAACATAGTTTTGATAGTTACTTGCTTCACCCGTTACGTGATACATGTTGGTTATGCGTAAACACTTTTCGATACTATATATTATACAAACTTGTGTACTCACCTTTACATTTTATGTATTGACCTTATTTTAACGTATGTGACAGGTTAATTGGATGCTATGATGAATCAAGATAGGCAGTCTAGAAACTCCGCTAATAGAAATCTAGGTTGTTGGACTTGTTTTGCTTTGCTTTGCTTTTGAGACACGCTGTCTGTAATAATTGTTTGTGGGATATTTGTTGATTGGTATGGGACAATTAACCATTTAAATATTGCCATTTAATAGTTTTTATGGATTCTCTTGAGCAATCTGGTTCGCCTAGTACCGCGCCCCGATGTTTCCGCCATCAGTTGGGGTGTGACAACTTCCCTGTGAATCTGACTTAAAAAGACAAGTATGCCCTAGTCAACTAACAGTTGACTAACCCCTTCTGTTAACAAGGACCTTATTGATACAAATCGACAACCACAAAGACTTAATTGTTCAATTTTTCCAAATAGGGACTCAATGTGTCATTGGGTGTAATACATGGACTGAGATTGTAGTTTACTCTAAATACTATCTACACACGTTCTAAGAAAATGTTCCTATCAGAATATAGTACAGCTAAGGTAAGTAATCAAATATCAATTCTAGGACACAAAATCTATTAATTCAACCCTGTATGTAGTATCTAACCTATGTAATTTTGAAATGGTAAGGAGTAAAATCGAAATACTGAAAATGAGTTTAGAAAGTCAAATATAAGAAAGATAACTAATTAGGTTTATGATCCTCTTAACACTTTTGCGAAGTCTTTTGACTATGGATTTATGAAGAGCTCGTCATAGTAAAAACTATTATTGAGGTATGTAGTGTTAAAAAGCCATTACCCTAACAGGTTGACCACATTTGCTCGAATAACCAAGTTATAGACACACTTAACTATCCGGTTCTAAGTAACTAAGTAATTTACCTATCCCTTGTGATTAGAGCTTCTATTAATGTTTAGAAACATAGATCAACGAACTACGCAATTTGCTATCTAGGCTACTCAATTTTAAGCAAACCCTAACTAATCTTCAAACCCTTTTAATCATGAGTACCGATATTGTGAAAGCTCCGCCTAACTGAGGCGTGTTGGCAAAGATGAAGGTGAAAACTGCCAAAAAAAGTCATAAGTTTTAGTTATGTAGTTTATCTTTTAAATTGTGTAGTTTTCTTTTTTAATTATTAATGAAATGTTTAATTTTATTTATTTATTGCTTAACAAATAAAAATTTATTATTTCTTAGAAAAATAAAAAAAATAGGAAGGGGAATGTGAAGGAACATCACCACAATGCACATGTTGGTGAGGGAGGGGAGTGATGGTGGGGGTGGTGACATGACGCTGACGTGGAAGATAGTGATGAATGAAAATTCATGACCATAACGCCCAACCGATCTAAACATACCCACGGATGTTAGTTTTAAGTGCATAACCATTTATATAATGACACGCTTACAAAAGACGACATACTAATATATCATGTGTTCGACCCAGACTTGATGGTCAACCTTCAACATGTGTTATACCTAAAAGTATGCACAAACAATGTTAGCAAAAAAAAAACTAAGTTAATACACACAATATCCGATTAAAAAACCCAAGACCGGAAAATAACCATGTGTCGTACCATACCTTCCTATGTTTTGGGTGTAAATAGCTCGCTTGTCAGAAAGACTTGGACATAGGTTCTTGCAAGTCGGCGTATGACACACCCAATGGCGTACGCCAGGGCCGACCCAAGTGAATAGTTGGGTAGAGGCAAGGTCATCTCCAAGAATTCGGGGCCCAGAATAAGTATAAAAATGGGCCCTTAATCAAGCGGAGTATCACCCCTTCACTAGTTTTTCACCCAATTAATTACTAACTTTAGCCTTTGTGTTTTTTATATATGGGTTTAAGTTTTATCATTTGATTTAGTTGGGTTAAATGAGAAATGAGTTTATTTGGTTCAAAACTAAACATGAAAAATTAATGAGTTTTTAAACATATTGGGTTTTAACTTTAAAATTAATTTTATACACTTATAAGAATATATATATAGGGTAAGGTTCATGCGAGAACCACCCTTATTGCGAGAACCGCGAGAACCAATGTGAACACAAAATAAAATCTAAAAAAAATCAAAAAAGCACTCAAAATCTTTTTTTATTTTTTTTAATATTTTTAAAAAAAATCGCTATATTTCATTACTAAAAAAAAAAAACTTTTTTTTTTCGAGTAACAGTTATCCATGCACATGTGCATATGTATCATTACTTCAACAAATTTGGTAATACGTTATCAGGAATAGACAATTGCACTTTAATTTACAATACTATTAGTAATACACTACTTTTTACATTACCAATATTCAAAATGCACATGTGCATAACTAGGTATAACCATGATAATACGTGTTTTGGTACAAAAAGTTTGTGATTTTGAATTGAGAAGTAGGCCCATATACATGTTTTTTTAGTTAGTTATATCTAGTGGTTGATAGTTTGGTTATAGTTGTCAATTTTTTATGTAATATGTTGATTGGATGGTATAAATGGTGTTCATACATGTAATAAAGTGAAAATATTGTTAATGGTATTGTATTATGGATGGTAAGAGGTAATGGTATTGTATTATGGATGGTAGGAGGTAATGGTAGTGTATTATGGATGGTATGATAGATGAAAGGGAAAGTGTATTCAAAGTGGTGTACCAAAACACCTTATTTCATGTTGATACATATAAATGCACATGTGCATTTCTAATATTGGTAATGTAAAAAGTAGTGTATTACATATGGTAGTGTAAATGAAAGTGCAATTGTCTAATATGTGTAATGAATTACGGAATTTGTCAAAGAAATGACAAAAATGCACATGTGCATGCTTGTGTATTATGGATGGAATGATAGATGAAAGAGAAAGTAGTGTACCAAAACACCTTATTTCCTGTTAATACATATATATGCACATGTGCATTTCTAACATTGTTAACGTAAAAAGTAGTGTATTACACGTGGTAGTGTAAATGAAAGTGCAATTGACTATTATTTATAATGAATTACGGAATTTGACAAAGAAACGATACATATGCACATGTGCATAGATAACTGTTACTCGAAATTTTTTTTTTTTTTTTTTGAATTTTTTTTATTAACAAAATATAGCGACTTTTTCAAAAAAAAATAGTAAAAAAAAAAAAAAAAAAAATTTTGGGTGTTTTTTAGATTTTTTAGGAATTACTGTTTGTGTTCACACTGGTTCTCGCGGTTCTCGCAATAAAGGGTGGTTCCTAACGGATCTTTGTCCTATATATATATATATATATATATATATATATATATATATATATATATATATATATATATATATATATATTAAAAATTTTGGGCTGATGGGGAAGTGTGCCCATTTAGAAACCACCGACTAAATTTTAGTTAGCCTTCAGTCAGGGGCTGACCCACATAGAGTGGGTCGGGTAACCGAACCCCAATGTTTTTAAAAAAAATTAGTAGATGCGGTATCCCTCCCTCATACATACAGTTAGGTGGACACTATAGAAAAAAAAAGTTAATGTAGTGGTAAACCTAAAACCGTCTTCTTTACCAACAAGAGATTATGGGTTCAAACCTTGTAAAACTTGATTTTTAACTAAAATGAAATCGAATGATGTGTATTCAAATACAAAAAAAGAAAGGAAAAAGAAATGGAAAACAAGACAAAAGATATTGTTAACCATGTTTACCGTTTTCCATTTAGAAAAGTGATCGAGTGAGGGGATTTCTTTGTGCATGTGCTGAGTTAGATCTGTAGCGGTAAGGATCGATCATCAGTGAGAGCCGCTGCATGCCTGCATGTGACATTTAATTCAATCGGATGTCCTTGCATAGGATACGCATTTTTTTACTTTTGCTTTTAAAAAAAATATAAATATAAATTGTTCACAAACTTATATAATATTAAATTATTGATCAGTATGACTATAATAAATTTTGAATTATGTAATCTGTGAAATACAAAAATAAGAGAACAAGAATAATTATAATTTATAAGGAAAACTAAATTGGTGTATGTTGCGAAGAGATTCCGTGGCCATGCTTATGCGAGATGGTGAAACGTCTTTGGTTGAATAGGTGGTGTACAAAAAAACGGGTTTTAGAACTGAAACCGGGAGAAAAGCTGAAACCGGTTTTTTTAACCGGTTTTTTGTAATCAGTTTTAGAACCGAACTGAACCGAACTGCCGGTGGTAGACCGGTTAAGGATATTTATCTTCGTACGTAACCGGTTATAAAAAAACCGTTTTTTTGGAATAAACTGGTTAAAAACCGACCCGAACCGGCTGGACCGGTTATTGTTTTGAGTAAAAAAACCGGTTAGTAACCGAAACCGGTTATAAAAAAAACAGGTTTTTGTTTTTGATGAAAAAAACCGATTTGTACACCTCTAGGTTCATGCGAGATACGACTACAGGGGCGGAACCAGAGGGGGGTCAAGAGGGTCCGTTGACCCTCCGGTCACCGGAACTTTTTGAATTTTTATTTATAAATTTTGAGTTTTTTAAGAACAAACTTAGAGATGGACCCCCTAATTTGAACCAGTATAGAATATAAGCTTATGATCAGAGGCGAAGGTTAGTTGGTGTCCGGGGGTGCACCCGCCCACCCCAATATTTCGGTTAGAAGTGTATAGGTTCCGATTTTTCGTCCGAAAATTTCAAAAATTATATAGGATCGCATCCCCCCAATTACTTTTCCTAAATATTTATACATTATATAAACTAAAATAAAGTTTGTTACCACTGTGTATACCCTAAATATTTATACAATATATAAATTAAAGTAAAGTTTGTTACCACTTTGTATATAAGTGATTGGTAGTTTTATAAATATATTTTAACTCTTATTTGTTTAACCCTAGATTACCTACCACACAATAAACTTAATCGCAAGTTTTTATGTGTAAGAACGTGTCCTTTGAATGAATGAAATTTTTTTGTTTTATTTGGAACTATTACTATTTGGCCTGACCCAAATTGATAGCCGACCCGACCCGAAACATAACGATAGGAAATGTTTTTGGGTCTAATCACTTTACGCCCCCTCGAAACTTTTGATCAAGCTCCGCCACTGCTTATGATGACTCCCTAACTAAATTGTTCTGGTTCCGCCACTGTACGACTATGTTGTGTTGTTTATCGTCTACTTGAGTGAGGACAAAAGACGTACAATGAACAACCCATTAGAAATCTTCGATACCGAATTCATCGAAGTTCAAGTCAATATATATAAATATATACCTATGAAATAGGTCGCACGTACACAAAATAATGTAATTGTAGTAGGGAGCAAGTAAGGCGGTTAGGAACGAATCTATGGTCGGATCAAACCTAGTAAGTTAATATGTGTTGTGATTCAACCCATCAGAACATGTGAAATCTAGAATATTCTTCACAGTGTAGTTTGTCCTTGTATCAGAACATGTGAAATCTAGAATCTATGGTCGGATCAAACCTAGTAAGACAGCCCGGTATGGGCCTCGTCTCCGCTGCGTCTCTTCCGTCCCGCCCCGTCCCACACCGGCCCCGATTGCTCCGTCGTGGCTTCTCCGTCTTCTCCAAGAAGTTGGAGACGGACCAAGGTGGTGGGCCCCTGTGACTTCTCTCACCACTTTTATTATATAATATATTATATTGATTTTTATTGTGGGGTTGGGTAGTCCTCCACACCCTTGGGTAGTCCTTAAGAGGATGCTCCTCTTTCCGTAATGACGTGGCGGGTAGTCTTCAAAGAGACCATCCATTCCATACCCATGGTCTAAGTTAATAAGCGGCAAGCTGTATAATGATGATGTAATCACAATGACGTCATGCATGATGCAACATATATGCCACACAATATGGGATGGAGAAGATATTTTGAAGTGAGTGGTGTTCCCCACTGCAGCTTTTTTTTCTATTTAATTATTTTAACAAGCAATTAACAAAAAAAATATATAAATACACAAGAAAAAATTAACAAAACAGTAAGCTTGTTCAGCATTTTGTCACGGGGTTACTTTTCGACCCCCGTGTGGCGTCCCCAAGTCCCCGGGGACAAGCCAATCCATCCCGCTTCTTTGTGTGGGTCACTGGTTTCGTCCTGCCTTGGACTCATCAGGAGAGCGGCGCCAGCTCTCGACCAGTGGTGCGTTCGTCGTTTGCACGACTAGGCACGTACACCTCTTCATTGACACTGACTCCGTCCCCTGATAAAGTCCAGGACTAGCCAGTAACCCAAGCGTTCAAGCGCAACCCACAGCATCGCGATCTTCAAACATTTGGCCCGTGACACTCTCCCACCACCATTTCATGCACGTCCTCGTGCATGCTCGCCGTCCCATACCAGCTCGCATACTTGACGATGCATGATACCCCTTATGTTGAGCATGATTCACTTTGGGAGGGCAGGACACCCGGAAGCACAGCAACAATGATCTTCTGTCGTGCATGTTCAATAAGTACGTCAGTCTTGGTTTAAGTGGCGCTGACGTCCGCCGCATCGGATTAGGTGCCGATGTTCACCTTTTTTCAGGAATACGGGGACCTGAATAGTTGTAGCAGCTTTCACAAAACTTCCTTTTTACGGCGCTGCTTGAACCGTAGATTTTTGAACATAACACGGAGGGCTTCACTGCAACTATACTTGAGCGGCTCTCACGATCCCATACTCGCGGAGTACAAAGACCTTTGCCGAAGCAAACCCATATTTGGTCTTCTCCCACCACCATTGCGCAACCATACTCTAAATGTTAAGCTCATTTGGTTAAGAGTCACGTTCCAACGTATCCGAGAATCGTTCTGCTCTGATACCAAGTTGTCACGGGGTTACTTTTCGACCCCCGTGTGGCGTCCCCAAGTCCTCGGGGACAAGCCAATCCATCCCGCTTCTTTGTGTGGGTCACTGGTTTCGTCCTGCCTTGGACTCATCAGGAGAGCGGCGCCAGCTCTCGACCAGTGGTGCGTTCGTCGTTTGCACGACTAGGCACGTACACCTCTTCATTGACACTGACTCCGTCCCCTGATAAAGTCCAGGACTAGCCAGTAACCCAAGCGTTCAAGCGCAACCCACAGCATCGCGATCTTCAAACATTTGGCCCGTGACTATTTGCATTTTTCTTGAAAAACTCGAAATTTGATTTGAATTAAAAATTGCCTATCTGAAACGATTTGAAATCTCAAGTTTATATTCGATTCAAAATGTGAAATCAAATCTCGAATCGAATTACAAATTTGTGATTTCCAATTCGATTTGATTTAAAATTCAATTTTGAAATATATAACTTGTAATTTGGATGTTCCGGCTTTGAATATTAGCCTTTTGCCGCTTTATTTTGAACCTTTTATCATTAGGCTAGTTTAAATTTGTATTTTGAATGTTACGGTTATGATTTTGATTGGTCATTTGATATTTTGATGGTTTAATACTAGTCTTGTAGATTTGTAATTTTTATGTTAAATTTAATTCAAGTTTGTTTTAGTTTTGAAAATAGAAGTCTTGGGAATAGAATTTGGCCCTAACTATCTGCACACCCAGTTTGCCTATCTGCACACTTAGGGTTTACCTACGCAGCGTATTGGTCAATACGCAGCGTATAGGGTTAACCCTATACGCTGCGTATTGACCTATACTCAGCGTATATAAACCATGGATCTCAGTGCCTAATAACCAATCATTGCACAGAAAACAAGGTTTATATACGCTGCGTATAGCTCTCTACGCAGCGTATATAAACCATTAGACTTTTTTGGGTCATTTTGGTAGGTTTGAGGGATCATTTTTTCACAAAGTTTATATATGCTGCGTATTGACCAATACTCAGCGTATGTAAAGGTCAGAAAATGTCATTTATGCCCTTGTATTGAGGCTATACGAAGCCAAATACAAGGGTAGTTGTGTCATTTTTGTCTTATATGATGCGTAGTGATATCTAAGGAGCGTATATAAAGCTCCATTTTTGTATTTTTTTGTGTATTCCTTTGTTTATTTATAAAAAAAAAGGAAAATAACACCCGATACGATACTATACGATACGATATAACACCCGTATAGGCCTATAGGTGTGATTTAGTTCCCGTATTGACCTCGTATAAGCCTTTAAGTGTGATATCGTATCGTATAGGTGTGGTTTAGGTCCCGTCTAATCCTATATGCATATACAAGACCTATAGGAAACCTATACGAGACTTATACTACACTATACGATACGATACGATACGATACGATACGATACTATACAATAACACCCGTATAGGCCTCTATACGAGACTTATACACTATACACTATACGATACGATACGATATGATGCAATACGATACGATACGATGCAATACGATAAGATAATTTAATTTAAACGATAACAATATAATATATTTGTATTATTTACGAATAATATTGTTTTTTATAAATAATTTTCTTTTTTTATAAATAAACAAAGGAATACGATAATTTAATTTAAACGATAACAAAACAATATATTTGTATTATTTACCAATAATATTGTTTTTTTATAAATAATTTTCTTTTTTAATTTTTATAATTCATAATATTTATATTATTTTTTATTTTTATAATTTATATTTGTATTATTTACCAATAATATTGTTTTTTTATAAATAATTTTCTTTTTTTTTTATAAATAAACAAAGGAATACACAATAAAAAAAATACAAAAATGGAGCTTTATATACGCTCCTTAGAGGTCCCTACGGAGCGTATGAGACCAAAATGACACAACTACCCCTGTATTTGGCTTCGTATAGCCTGAAGACAAGGGTATAAAAGACATTTTTAGACCTTTATATACGCTGCGTATAGGTCAATACGCAGCGTATTTAAAGGGTGGTAAAATTATTTTTAACCCCAAACCTGTGGTAAAATTATCTTTTTAACCCTTATAGTTTATATATGCTGCGTATTGACCAATACTCAGCGTATGTAAAGGTCTGAAAATGTCATTTATGCCCTTGTATTGAGGCTATACGAAGCCAAATACAAGGGTAGTTGTGTCATTTTTGTCTTATATGCTGCGTAGTGATCTCTAAGGAGCGTATATAAAGCTCCATTTTTGTATTTTTTTTTTGTATTCCTTTGTTTATTTATAAAAAAAATGGAAAATAACACCCGATACGATACTATACGATACTATATAACACCCGTATAGGCCTATAGGTGTGATTTAGTTCCCGTATTGACCTCGTACAAGCCTATAAGTGTGATATCGTATCGTATAGGTGTAGTATAGGTCACGTATTGACCTCGTATAAGACTATAAGTGTGATATCGTATCGTATAGCATAGTATATGTCCCGTATTGACCTCGTATAAGACTATAAGTGTGATATCGTATCGTATAGCATAGTATATGTCCCGTATTGACCTCGTATAAGCCTATAAGTGTGATATCGTATCGTATAGCGTAGTATATGTCCCGTATAGGCCTATAAGTGTGATATCGTATCGTATAGGTGTAGTATAGGTCACGTATTGACCTCGTATAAGCCTATAAGTGTGATATCGTATCGTATAGCATAGTATATGTCCCGTATTGACGTCGTATAAGCCTATAAGTGTGATATCGTATCGTATAACGTAGTATAGGTTAAGTATTGACCTCGTATAAGCCTATAAGTGTGATATCGTATCGTATAGCGTCGTATAGGTCACGTATTGACCTCGTATAAGCCTATAAGTGTGATATCGTATCGTATAGGTGTGGTTTAGGTCACGTATTAACCTCGTATAAGCCTATAAGTGTGATATCGTATCGTATAGGTGTGGTTTAGGTCCCGTCTAATCCTATATGCATATACAAGACCTATAGGAAACCTATACGAGACTTATACTACACTATACGATACGATACGATACTATACTATACTATACAATAACACCCGTATAGGCCTCTATACGAGACTTATATACTATACATTATACGATACGATATGATGCAATACGATACGATACGATGCAATACGATAAGATAATTTAATTTAAACGATAACAATATAATATATTTGTATTATTTACGAATAATATTGTTTTTTAATAAATAATTTTCTTTTTTTTATAAATAAACAAAGGAATACGATAATTTAATTTAAACGATAACAAAACAATATATTTGTATTATTTACCAATAATATTGTTTTTTTATAAATAATTTTCTTTTTTAATTTTTATAATTCATAATATTTTTACTATTTTTTATTTTTATAATTTATATTTGTATTATTTACCAATAATATTGTTTTTTTATAAATAATTTTCTTTTTTTTTTATAAATAAACAAAGTAATACACAATAAAAAAATACAAAAATGGAGCTTTATATACGCTCCTTAGAGGTCCCTACGCAGCGTATGAGACCAAAATGACACAACTACCCCTGTATTTGGCTTCGTATAGCCTGAAGACAAGGGTATAAAAGACATTTTCAGACCTTTATATACGCTGCGTATAGGTCAATACGCAGCGTATTTAAAGGGTGGTAAAATTATTTTTAACCCCAAACCTGTGGTAAAATTATCTTTTTAACCCTTATAGTTTATATATGCTGCGTATTGACCAATACTCAGCGTATGTAAAGGTCTGAAAATGTCATTTATGCCCTTGTATTGAGGCTATACGAAGCCAAATACAAGGGTAGTTGTGTCATTTTTGTCTTATATGCTGCGTAGTGATCTCTAAGGAGCGTATATAAAGCTCCATTTTTGTATTTTTTTTTGTGTATTCCTTTGTTTATTTATAAAAAAAATGGAAAATAACACCCGATACGATACTATACGATACGATATAACACCCGTATAGGCGTATAGGTGTGATTTAGTTCCCGTATTGACCTCGTACAAGCCTATAAGTGTGATATCGTATCGTATAGGTGTAGTATAGGTCACGTATTGACCTCGTATAAGACTATAAGTGTGATATCGTATCGTATAGCATAGTATATGTCCCGTATTGACCTCGTATAAGACTATAAGTGTGATATCGTATCGTATAGCATAGTATATGTCCCGTATTGACCTCGTATAAGCCTATAAGTGTGATATCGTATCGTATAGCGTAGTATATGTCCCGTATAGGCCTATAAGTGTGATATCGTATCGTATAGGTGTAGTATAGGTCACGTATTGACCTCGTATAAGCCTATAAGTGTGATATCGTATCGTATAGCATAGTATATGTCCCGTATTGACGTCGTATAAGCCTATAAGTGTGATATCGTATCGTATAACGTAGTATAGGTTAAGTATTGACCTCGTATAAGCCTATAAGTGTGATATCGTATCGTATAGCGTCGTATAGGTCACGTATTGACCTCGTATAAGCCTATAAGTGTGATATCGTATCGTATAGGTGTGGTTTAGGTCACGTATTAACCTCGTATAAGCCTATAAGTGTGATATCGTATCGTATAGGTGTGGTTTAGGTCCCGTCTAATCCTATATGCATATACAAGACCTATAGGAAACCTATACGAGACTTATACTACACTATACGATACGATACGATACTATACTATACTATACAATAACACCCGTATAGGCCTCTATACGAGACTTATATACTATACATTATACGATACGATATGATGCACACTACAAGAAACTTGAGCATTAGCGACGACGTTTTTAGCGGCGACACCAAATAAGTCGCCGCTAATGCTCACAATCCGGAGAGCTAACACAAGGGTTAATGCTGAGCGTTGATTAGTAGAGGGATCTGATGGCTAGGCTTCTTTGAAGATGCGAAAGGTAAAAAAACAAGCGCCAAAATTCCCGCCTGTCTGATTAACCCTAAAACCCTCTCTTTCTCCCCCAAATTCCCCTCTTTCTCTCCCAAAATCCCTCGTCCTTCTCTCTATCCACCACCGTGCACCTCAATTTCCATCTGAGCAAGACTTCTTGCCGCCGCAAGCCACCATTTTCAGGTCACATGTGAGTCACTTTTCCAGTTTATTCACGTTTTTTTGTTTGATTTTGTTACAAAATCATTAGTAGGTTAGCGTGTGTCAAAGTGATTGAGCACCATAGTTGCGTGTTGTTCAGTTTGTTTGATTTTGTTGTTCAACTAGTGAGTATAGTAAGAAGCTGGATGAAGATTTTTGGACCCATATGTGTCGATTTAAAAGGTTTTGTTTAAACACAATCTCTAACTTGGTGCTGGTAGCTGATTTAGGGTTGGTAATTTGTTTGTTAAATGGGGAAATTGGGCTAAAGTGTTTTCCAAGAATGTTAAGAGTTCGGATCTAGAATGAGTTTTTGTTAAGATGATGCTTGAAACAGGATGTATAGTTAGCTGAAAACACTATAGGAATGGGTTATTCTCATCAGTGGCATTGAAAGAAAACAAATGAAGATTCTAAGAAAATGTGATATTATAACCAAATTTGACCCAGATTCGGGCTTTTATTTTAAAGTATGTTTAAGCTAGATGCTGAGTTTCAAAGAAATGTTATTCAAAAGCTATTTGTTTTGGCTTAAGGTGCAATATATATGGTATTTGCCGAGTCTAAATTGTTGTTTTAATCAAAAAGGTAGGAGATGCTTAAGGTGCATTTCGAAATATTAAAAAGAGATTTTTTAGAAGCTTTGTTTGAAACAGGTCAAAATATTGAATGAATACATGTAAACCCGAAGTCTAAAAGCTCGATTAAAATTCGTTGAAATCCATTCGTTTATAAGTGTTGATCAGAGTTTGATTACTAAGGAGATTAGTTAAAATGGTTGATATGTTGATTGATGGAATTATATGCTCAACATTTGCATTTTAATAAGAAATATGTTGACTTCAGGAAGTCAACATAAGAAAGATGGAAATTTGATAACTGAAGATCCTTAAGGGCAAAGGTAAGTACCCTATCTCTTATTACTTTAAAAGTAGACATACTTTATACATTATTAATGATACCTTGGTTTCGTGAATAATATAGATTGGTAAGTACGAAACCCTTAGATTTAGGAAGCATTCATGTTATATCGGTACTCAATTTGGGCCTTTCTAAAAATCGCTACGTTGGGGGTAGGTTCATTTGGGAACGCTAAACCGAAAAGGAAATCACAGAAAAGGAAATCATTATTGACCCATTGGTTTTTATTTGTTACTAACATTATTCGATTAATGATTTTCAGAGACGTTCATTCTTGGATGTTAGTAAAGGAAAACAGAATCTTGTAAGTTATAACATGTTTCTTGATCAGTTGTTAAGGTCAGCGTCGGTAGAACTTGATAGTGATTTTTGTAAATATGCAGAAGCTTCAGAGGCAGCATAATTGCATCCCTGATGAGCGTAGTGTGCAGATATTACTTGCAGTACGGATGCATTTACAAAACACGGTATGGTTATAACCTTCATTTGTTTTAGATAAGTTGCTCATTATCATGTTAGTTAATACAGTTTATTACTAAGGTTACTTTATTTTTTTGTTAGAATTAAAAGCAGCAGAGCTATGAGGTTGATTACTGAACGTACAGCAACTGAACCATCCAATAATGAATACGTGGATGCAGACCTTCGAGGTATTCATCCTCTAAGAAATAGTACTGCACATGAAAGCTCATTATTTATTCCTTTACTTTTCATACTTGTTGGTATGTTCTTTATTATTTTTCAGAGGATTTAAGCACAAAAGTATGTTCTTTATTAGTTAGATGTAGTCCTTATACTAATACTGGAAAATGTTGTTGCAGATAAGTTGACGTTCTTCTCACAGAGAGATTTGATCCAGTATTATTCATTAGTCGAATACACCAATTTACTAGTGCAGCAGACTTGGAGGCTGGCACTTTGGCTTTGAAAACCGACCTCAAAGGATGGACTCAGCAGAGAAAACAACTAGTCAAAAAAATTTTGACTGCTTCGTTTCTTGCAAAACCACTATTGATGGTAGGTACATATGTACATGTGCCATTTTTGACCCGTTTACTTTTATTGGGTTGATGAGGAATTTATGTATTTTTATATACAGATATTGAGTCAAAGCTAAAAAGGATAGAGGAAGACCCTGAAGGTGGAAGCTCTTATTTAGATAACAATAAGGAATCAATTCAATGGTAGGTATATATGTTAACTTCTTTTTCTTTTGTAATATAGGTCTATTCTTCCATTTAGTATTCACTGTCGTCATTAGAGAGTGACTTATTCAGTTCCTATCTACTTCTTTAGGCATTATTTTTATTAACTAAAAAATGTTTTTTGGATAATTAACTTATTCACAAGTTACTCATTCTAACAGAATCTAACGCCAGTGTAATTTGAAGTAAGTAAGAATCGGGTATATTTATGTATTATTTATTGATGGTATGACCAACTAATGTTTAATTAACTACTGACGTTACTTTACATGCTAATGCATGTCATGTTGTATACGACCAGTATCAAATTTTATACTGTCATCTGATGCTAGTTTTATAATATTTGTTATTTTATTTTCTGTGACTGAGGAATTATTACTTTTTTTGTAGCTTGAGAATACTGTGAGGCTTCTATTAGAGCTGGAACCCGAGTCAGATCTTGTAAGGTGAACAGACATGTAATTTGACCCGTTAGAATAGAACATGTTTGGATGAGCATCTTGAAGTAAGTACCAAACGGACATGTAACTTGACCCGTTAGAATAGAACATGTTCTGAAAACACTTGTGTTTATTTGCAGATCAAGTACGATTGTATTTTGTGCATGCTTTTATAAGAATAAATAGATGGTGTAACTCAAAGCTTATTTGCTTTTGAACACTTGCACTAGCTGCTGTTGGCCCTAAAGTATAATTGAATTTTTTTTTACTGTTTTTTGACTTTTAGTGGCGACATATGTCGCCGCTAAAAGTCAATATGTCGTCGCTAAAAGTGAAGAACCGTTAGCGGCGACATCTTTAGCGGCGACCAATGTCTTTTAGCGACGGACCATTAGCGGCGACCTTTTAGCGGCGACTTGTCGTCGCTAACGCCTTTAGCGGCGACATGTGGGACTTTTAGCGGCGACAAAAGTCGCCGCTAATGCTCTGTTTTCCTGTAGTGGCAATACGATACGATACGATGCAATACGATAAGATAATTTAATTTAAACGATAACAATATAATATATTTGTATTATTTACGAATAATATTGTTTTTTAATAAATAATTTTCTTTTTTTTATAAATAAACAAAGGAATACGATAATTTAATTTAAACGATAACAAAACAATATATTTGTATTATTTACCAATAATATTGTTTTTTTATAAATAATTTTCTTTTTTAATTTTTATAATTCATAATATTTATATTATTTTTTATTTTTATAATTTATATTTGTATTATTTACCAATAATATTGTTTTTTTATAAATAATTTTCTTTTTTTTTATAAATAAACAAAGGAATACATAATAAAAAAATACAAAAATGGAGCTTTATATACGCTCCTTAGAGGTCTCTACGCAGCCTATATGACCCTTGTTTTCTGTGCAATGATTGGTTATCAGGCACTGAGATCCATGGTTTATCTACGCAGCGTATTGGTCAATACGCAGCGTAGAGGGTTAACCCTATACGCTGCGTATTGACCAATACGCTGCGTATTGACCAATACGCTGCGTAGATAAACCCTAATTTTGCTAGGGTTTGGTGTGCCAATAGGCACACCCTAGAATTTAAATAAATTAGTTTTTTTGGGTGAATCAAAATTCGAATAATTTAATTTGATTAACTCGCACATCCAAAATTTGATTAATTTGAACACCCAAAACCAAAAGCACTTGTTTAGCTAGGGCTTTGGTCGTCTTAGAGTGTGTGCAGTGTGCCGGTATATGCCCCCATAAAGCCCCTATAAAGCCCCAATAAAGCCCCAAACACCACTACGAAGGGCTTTATGAGACAAAAAAATGGGGTGGCGCCATGCATATCGCGCCGGTATGGGGGATGTTTTCAAAGTTTAGACCAATAAAAAAATTAGTTAGTGTTTTTATAATTAATTAATAAAAACGAAAATTAATAATTAGGTATTGATGGGTAAAGGCTTTATTACTACGGGCTCTAGTGATATAACGCCCCATAAGGCCCCTGTGTGACGTGACACGACACGTGTCGCATAACGCCCCACAAAGAGCCTTATGACTATGGATTGCCTTAAAAGTGTCAGCTAAATTCTTAGGAGCTAATATGACGATTGTTGACTATTTTGATAATTTCCCATAAAAGAATTACAATTCTAGTTTTACAATATATTCGAATCTTTCTAATTTTTTTAATTTGCGTTGTAACTAAATATAAAAACCCTTTTGGAAAAGGGGAAGAGATTGTTTACAAGTTCTACAAGTAACTAGGTTTTTTTTTTTTTTTAACTAGGTTTTTATATTATCTCTGACACATGGTTGAAACCTAACAGCTTTATAACAGTTTACACGACACTTGCAAAGGATTCTTTTACCCATAACAGTAGTATTGTTAAAATATACTACTCTCTTCACTCTCACTCTAGCTTTATAGAAGAACTCCATGCAGAAAAGTGATGATAATCAACAGCAGCAGAGTCTAACATCAGATTATTCAACAGAAGCTTTGTTGTTTGATGGTGCACCAGCTAGTAGCAGTGATGGCCCAAATTATAATGATATTGCAAAGGTGTTATCACAAGTAGAGCTTCCTTCTCCATCTCCATCTCCTGTTCTGCCAACATCATGTTGTTTCCAAGATGGTCAATCCAGTGGAAGCAAGAAGATTGATGAGATTAAAGTAAGATTATTGGAATCACTTGGATGCTTTTGCCTAGCGTGAAGTGTATATATGCATGTTGATGTGACATATAGAAGAGATGAAGGTTTTTTTTTTTAAGAAAATGGAAGCTCACAGATGATAGTTGTTGGATAAATCTTGACGGGTCAAGTCAGGGGTCGATAGAAGTATTTACTTTAATAGGTTCAGTAGGTTTTTAATGGGTGGGTCAAGTTTTCCTAACTAGTCCTGTGGTTTTTTTATGTTAAAGTGATTAGCAAGATTAAGTTAGTGGGGTAATGGGTTAGTCCGTTAGTGGCCCTAATTACTAATAATGTAAGTTTTAGCATGAATGAAAGTAGGGTTTTCTATGAAAGCAGTGTACACAAGCCTCTGTAAGTTTTAGTTTTGTTCTTGTGTGTGTAAGGCTTGAAAACCCAACAATAGTTAGTAATGAACTTGTTAAATGACGAATTTACCATTCCATCTTTGGCTGGGTGGTAGAGGCTTTTGCCTTTTAAGGAGAAAGCTAGGGTTCAATTCTTGATATGATGTAAATTAGGATTTATTGATGCAATTTAGGAGTATGAGTATAGTAACATTCGCCGTTAAAAAATAAATATTTACTTACATTTTCTATTATTGATGTTGTAGGGAAACATTGAAGGGGAAAAGGAAGTAAAAGTTATACATGGAAATCTTCAAGAATCTGGAATGCAATCTCAGGCTCACGTAACACGCACTTCAAGGCAGGTCAGATCGACACGAAACAAGATCGAACAACACTAACTGCAATTAATCTTCTTCCTACTTCTTGTTAATAAGATGTTAGTACTTGAGTACATTCCATATGGAATTAATTGCAGTGTGGCATTAGTTTCGTTTGGTGGTTGTTTTCTTGTATAGATCTTGCTTATACTGCTAGCTTGTAGCTTTATATATATGTGTGTGTTTTGTGCAGAGGCGCAGGAGCGTAATTCACGAAAGAATAAGAGTTCTCAAGGAACTTGTTCCAAACTGCAATAAGGTTATTTCAAATGATTTTGATTGCACTTTCCTTTATCTTGTCCAAGTACGTTTACCTAATATAAATCGAATTCGCAGAGAGATCAAGCATCAATTTTAGATGATGCCATTATGCATATTAAATCTTTGCAAATGCAAGTTCAGGTGTGTTATCTTAATTTTTTCTTGGACCCTTTCTCTTTCAATACGACATAACTACAAAAAGTTGTGTTACTTAACATTATTTTCCTGCTATGACTCGAGCTAATATAAATCAGATGATGCAAATGGGAGCTGGTACTACCGCGCCACAAGGTCTTTATATGCCTCCAGGGAGGCACCCAAGCTTGCAAGGACCATATATTGCTCCTTATTTCATGATGAGACCAATGGATGGAGTGGGATACAATATGGGACATTATGGTTCCTATTATAATTCAGTTTCTCCTGTCTTTCCACCTTTTGGAGGTGGTTTCCATCCACCGATGCCGGTGGGCACAGGATCACCAAACTTGCTTCCAAATCCTCATCTACAATGTCCATCACAAACATCTGAACATGTGTACTCAACTACATTATCTTCAGACACCATTATTGCAACTAGCTCTCAAGCAGTGGCGGATCCAGGAATTTTTTACGATGGGTTCACCTTTTTTTGGTAGTCATATTTCTCACAACCAAATGTTGGTATTTTCGGGTCAGTTGGGTCGGACCCATCATTTCATGGTTGAACCGAAGTTGAGCGACGTTTTAGCTACTATAGTGCACTTAAAAATAACTCATATTATATATATATATATATATATATATATATATATATATATATATATATATATATATATTGGTATAACTAATAGTTGCTGCCTTTTTTTAATAAAGTCTTAATTTTTTTTATGGAAACGCATACCTCAAATCTTCACTGTTAGATGAGAAAAACCACAACAACGAAGTTATGCGTTCATGATTTCTCATGTCTTCGATGCAAAATGAGATGTCACTTATAAATTCCACTTCACTCTTCACAAACTGTAAAAATTAACACACAGATGTTATGTAATATGAATTATGTTAAAAATATATATTCAAATGATATGTACGTCTTCAATCCTATGGCTGCATTTGTGAGTAATTCAAAACCAACAACACCACTTGTTCATTCCTCTTGTGGCTGCAAATATAGAAAATAAACAAATTGTTGAACAAACACACACCCTAACATTGCCTTTAACAATAAATAGTAAAACAAACACACACAAAACTAGTAAACAGTTTATCAGAAGTCACAAACAAAATTAAAACAAAGACACAAAGAAGGCTTGAATAATTGATGTAGTTTGAATAACTCACTATAGTCCAATAGCCTACCGTCCAGGATAATAAGAAACGAGTACATCCGTGAACCATAAAAAGAAACTGTTTTAAAACTTTAAGTTGAACCCTAGATTAATTTTTCTATTAGAAATAAAGAAAGTTTACAGAAAGTGCAACAAATAGGAGTCGAACCGTGCCCTCTTGTCTAGAAACGAAAGCCTTTTCCACTGCAGTTGTTCTCCATTTTGGTTTATGGGTTCACCTCTTATTATACTTATGGGTTCACTCCAAATATATATGTTTCTATTAAAATTTCGAAACTCAACAGGTTCGCGTGAACCCGTTACTATGTACGTAGATCTGCCCCTAGTTGGATTTGGGATCTCTTCTCAGTCTCCATATCATATGGTGCCGGTTACAAGTCATGAGGTGATTATGGCATTGCTTGTATCATATACGGATCCTTAATTAGAAAGTAGTCTTAATCATGGTTGAAAAAGCTGCTAGGAAATCTCCCAAGTCAGTCGACTAGAGAGATTAGAGTACTCGGGGAGTAGGGGTGCAAACGAGCCAAGCCGAGCCCGAGCTCGAGCCTGAGCTCGTTTAACATATGAAAGCTCGAGCTCGGCTCGATTCGAGCTTTATTTCTGAAGCTCGAGCTCGGCTCAAAGGTAATTTTTCAAGCTAGAGCTCGGCTCGGGCTCGACTCGTTTAGTATTTTTTAATTAATTTATATTAATTATAATTATTATTATACATATAATTTAGTTATTTTTTATATTTATATAAATGGTAATTATTATTATATAAATATATGTTTAATATAGTAATAAAAAACTATATAAATAGAAAGCTCGATTAGGCTCGCGAGCCGGCTCGAGCTCGATAAGCGAAGCTCGGGCTCGGGCTCGTTTACTAAACGAGCTTGTTTTTAGGCTCAGGCTCGAGCTCGAGCTCGTTTAAGCTCGACTCGTTCGAGCTTTTTTTCGAGCCGAGCTCGAGTAGCTCGGCTCGTTTGCACCCCTATCGGGGAGTACTCAGAAATGTTAAATTATAAATAAATTAGTTTTCGGAAAATCATATAGACATCAAATATCATAAATTTACTAATATTTATAACAAAATACGTGAATATGAATATAAATAAAAAATACATGTTCAAATAGTAAAGTCTTTCAAGAGTTGATATTCATTACTTTAAAAATGATATTTATTCTTTAATATGATAGACATAGGAATTATTTTATTTTTTTAAAGTCAAACTCGTCCCGAGTTGATCTACTGGATCCGATTTTGGCCAAGGTTAACCGCGTTTGATCGATTCCAAGTAATTAGGCAGAGTTAAGAAAGTTGCATCGGCAACCTACCTTGTAGCGATTACTCGGACAATACACAGCCTCGTAAACCTTGTTTTACAACCATGATGTTAATTAAGAGTCCCTAACATAACATTATTTGTGTCACATATGTTTTATACATGTTTTTATAATATAATAATATGCATGTCAAAACTAAGAGTCTCTAACATAACATTTCTTTTGTCAGATATGTTTTATACATGTTTTGTAATATAATAATATGCATGTCAAAACTAATATAAGGTTCTTTCTTTTACAGGATTACTGTAAGCATCATGTGCAGAGTGAAGATCAAGAAGCAAATTAAAATATCTTTTTGTAATTGTCTTGAACACGTAGGTGACCTTAAGTAATAGGATGCGTATAAGATGCCTTTGGTAGTGAGTAGTGACAAACTTTCGCCATCTAACGTCCTAACATAAAGATCCACGTTACTAGTGAAGTTAACTATGAAGCTATTTTTTGTTGTACACAACCGCTAAGTAGCAAAACCAAGCGACTCAAAAAACAGCGTTCAGACAAATCATATGCACTGTACATAGAACAGTTTGACGAACATCATCATCATCGTCATCATCGTTATATAGGGCGTCGACATGGATGGATAATCTATTTTAAACTTTCATCTGTAAATGAACCGAACGTTCATGAACTTGTTCGGCGGGAAGTTTGTTTATGTTCGTTTATTTAATAAACGAACGAACATGAACAAAAAATTTTGTTCGTTTAATTAAATGAACGAACATGAACGCACCTTGTATTCGTTCATTTATGTTCGTGAACGTTCGTTTATGTTTGTTTTTTATGTTCGCTTAAATTTTAGTAAATACATAAATAGTTATATTTATATAAATATTAGATTTGCTAACTACTTATATAAATATAACTAATTAGTAATTGAGTTTTCTAGTAATAAAACCTCAAATGCCATTGATGGTCCTTTTGTGACCTAGGCTAAATATAATTGATGTATTTTCAAATAACAAACAATAAGAAAGTTAAAACATAATAGCCGATATGGTTTAATGATACCATGGCTTGTTAATCATCAAATACAATGATTCACTATTATTTTGCAACTAAGCAGTTGTTATTATTGATGTTTAGTACCAAAAGCTTCTGAGATGGCAAACTCAAATGAAGCTCACAGCACTAGTAATGCTGTAAATGTAAATGACGCCGCAAACATAAATATCAATGGTGCTGATCTATAGGCTATGATCGATGCAGCAGTCGGCAAGGCCGTAAATACTTACATGGAAAACTTTAAAGAGTCGAGTGCTACTCGCTCTAAGTCCCATACAAAACCACATTCATCAGCTCGCAAGGAGAGCTCAGTTCACTCCTTAAATGCGAAGAGTGGACCTCAGAAGTTAATACTTCATGATAAGCCCCGTTCGACTAAAGACGTGTGCACATACAAATACTTTGTCTCATGCGAACCCGTAGATTTTGATGGGGAAAAAGGGGCGATCGATGCCATGAAATGGCTCGATGAAATGGAGACTGTAGTGGATATCAGCAGTTGTGCTGATAAGCATGTAGTGAAGTTTGTTTCACAATCCTTCAAGGGCGAGGCCCTCGCATGTTGGAAAGCCATAATACAGTCCACGAGGAAGGTTCCCCTATACAATATGCGATGGTCCAAGTTTGTGGACCTTAGCAGAGAAACTTATTGTCCGCAGCATGAAGTGGAAAAAGTGGAGACAGATTTTCTGACTCTCACGATGAAAAACCTAGATTGTCGTCAATATGTCACCGACTTCAATTCATTATCTAGGTTAGTACCCTATTTAACTAGCCTTGAGCCTAAACGCATTACGCGTTTCATCGGTGGTCTGGCACCGGAATTAAAAGGGAATGTTAAGGCCTCAAAGCCAACCACATATAGGTCAATTTTGAATCTATCTTTGTCTCTCACTCTAGATTTAGTGAGACAAAAATCGGTCAAAACTGAGACCGATGAGAAAAGAAAGAGGGAGGAGGATGACTCCCATAATTCTAAGAAAAAGGGCAAGTCCGAGTTCAATAGGAACCAGTAGGATTCCAACAAAAAGCCTACATGCAAAACCTGCAACCGAAGGCACTAGGGACAGTGTCGAACAAACCAAAAGCCAAAGCAATGTGGCATCTGTAAAAGAACTGGTCATCAGTCCCATGAATGTAGGGACATAAAGAATTCGGTCTATTTCAACTGTGGCGAGAAAGGCCACATTAGTACTAATTGCCTTAAAATAAAATAAAATAGATGCAAAGTGATCGTTGATAGGAAACGTACCTGTGATCACATTAGGATCTTGGCACGCTTCTCTGGCTCCTATCACGAAGGCTCGACCATGGCCTTGAACTTCCTTTGGGCAATCTTTCTTGAAATGCCCCAAATCTTCACATCCATAACAACCTTTATTCTTTCCCTTTTCGTTTCCATTTCCGCTACCGCCCTTTTTCTTATCTCCATTCTTATTTCCTTTATTGTTTCCCCATCAATTTTCAGTGCGATGTCCCAATTTTCCGCACTTATCACACTTGGTGGTTCGGCATAGTGATGATATCCACACTTGTTGCATTTTGGTGCGTTCCCCGCATATCCCTTCGATCCGGTTTCGGTAGTAGCTACAAATGCTTTCCCCTTTTTCGCTGCGGGGTTTTCTTTCTTCTTGTTATTTGACCCTGATCGTTTCTTGAAATGCGAAAATTTTCGCTTGTTGTCTTTCGAAGAAGACTCTACATGTGTCTCCTTTGTTTTCTCATCGCCTTCCCTAGTCAACTTATTCATCCTTACCGCCTCTTCGGTAAGACTCACAGCAAGCGTCATAGCTTGAGTGATGGTAGCCGGATGCGATGACGTGACCATGCTCCTGATCGCAGGGGCTAAACCCCAGATATATCGTTCAACCCTTTTGAACTCGGGGGGTCACCATGTATGGGACAACCCGTGAGAGATCATGGAAGCGTTAAGTATAGCCATATATGTCAGCTCCAACCATTCTCAAATTCCAAAATTCTGTCTCTAGTCTCTGTAGTTCTGCCCTTGAACAATACTTCGCTTGCATCATCTCTTTCAATCTTTCCCATGAAATAGCATAAGCAGCTGCATCTCCTAATGTCTGTACTTGAAGATTCCACCATGAAAGAGCTTCGTTTACGAACAATCCAGAAACATACACAACTGTCTGATTGGGTGAATAGTTACTCATACGGATCACAAAATCCGTCTTTTCAGTCCAACGTATGTAGGCCACAGCACCGCCAGTGCCATCAAAGTTTTGTAAGTACACCCTGAAATATTCATTCCCAAAAATTATCAAAATTATATATTTTTGGCAAATAAATATTAATGAAAATTCTTTTATAAGGTTATGAATAACCAACAGTTTACGGGATTCGGAGCTCTTGGTGGGGTTGGAACCCTAGCTTTGCGGGTTTGCTTCATGTTGTGCGATCACGTCAGCGATTCACTGATTCAACAAAGCATCAAGTTCGGCTCGTGATGTAGGCAGAGGGTTTTGAATTTGATGCACATCTCTTCGCTTTGGTGGCATGATCTTCATATATATAAAATATAGAAGTGATTAGACAAATATTTAAAATAAATATTGTCATCCATGGACTCAAATTGAATAGAATATATCATCCTATAATACATATATATAAGGATAGAATAAATCAAATCATCACCTAAGTAAAGCATCCATACTATAATCATCACAACATGTACATATCAAACAATAACAATGCATAATAAAGAAAAGATACCAACTTTCATATATATATATATATATATATATATATATATATATATATATATATAGGACAATGCTAGACAGAAAACCCTATTTAGGTAGAAAACTCTGGAAACCCAAATCTCCCCCCATTTTTACCCAACCTCCCGACATTTTTTTTTTTTGAAAAAAATAACACATGTAATATACATGTTTTAGAGTGTTTTGGGCCAAAAAAAAACAAAAAAGCGCCGAAGGGATTTTTAAAAAAAAAATAAACAAATTTCAGTGCCTAACATGTGTTAGGCACAAAAGACATAAATTGCTGAATTTTTTTTTAAATTATCCCTTCGGCGCTTTTTTGATTTTTTTGGCCCAAAACTCTTAAAAACATGTATATTACATGTGTTATTTTTTTCAAAAAAAAAAATATCGGGAGGTTGGGTTTTCTATGGTTTTTTATATAGATATGATTTTTTATATAGATAGGGTTTTCTATATATATATATTGTCAACTTGTTACATCCATTTTTGCGAAGAACAAAAATAATTCGGAGTTTTACCACTCCGTCATACAAGTTTTATACAATACAAACAAAAGTAGATATTTTTCTTCGCATTGTTTCTTCCGTCTTCAAGTTGACCTATATATATCTTCGATCTTCCAATAACCTGCTACAAACCTGTCATGGGTCTAACCCTCAAAAACATGACTACATACCACTACTAAACTGATGGTGGAGGTGGGGGTGATGACGCACGAATAACACCACGAAAATACGCCATCTCCTCCTCGATGGCACTAAGACGCCTCTCGATAGATGGAGAGGTGACATCAGATGATGTGGGTGATAGTACATATAAGGATGGTAGTGATGAAGATGTTGGTACAGGTGGTGGTGGCGGAGGTGATGATAATGGTGGCTGTGAGGAGGATGATGGGGGAGTACTCTGAGGTGCCTGTGGAGTAGTCATCTGAGCCCTAAACTCAAGGAAACTATCAAACAAAATACTATGCTGAATCTCGATGGAAGTGAGCCAAAACTCTGAAGTAGTGAGCGCCCTGTGGCTCGGGTGGTAAGGGTCCGACAGGCTCATGCCCGAAGGTGGCTGAGGGTGAGGACCTGTGAAGTATGGAGAATGATAGGTAACTGTGCTGTGTAGGGATAGGGAGGAGTGAAACAAATCTCCAACAGTAGAAAATGAGACGTGTGGAGGATACCCCATCGTAGGGTGACTGGGAGAAGTATGTGAGGGTCCAGTTGCGTACGAGTCCTGAAATGGACCGAAAGTCGGTGTCACCGAAGTGGAAAAAGAACCCATAATAGGATAAGAAGATGGCTGACCAATGTACTAGGGAGCACTACTCAAGGTGTAATGTGCAGGCCCACTAGTGAAATGGGGTAATTTGGGTAGAACTGGGTCAACAAATGCAGGTGGGGTAACTGTAGGTGGGGGTAGCACGGTGTCGGGGGAATGTGCAGGTGACGGTGTCTGCGGTGAAGTAGGAGCAGAGGATGGAATGTCAACAACCATGGCATCGGGCAGTGCTACCTCCAAAATAGCGATATCAAAATCATCGCCGATGCCGAGATCATCATCGACGTGATCGACCTGGACGACGGGAATGATAATGTCCTCGTCATCATCATTAGGAACGGGATCAACAAAAGGGGGAATGTCAACAACAGGAGG
This sequence comes from Helianthus tuberosus, assembly GCA_030545235.1. Taxonomy (NCBI): domain Eukaryota; kingdom Viridiplantae; phylum Streptophyta; class Magnoliopsida; order Asterales; family Asteraceae; genus Helianthus; species Helianthus tuberosus. The sequence goes on from JARYGA010021486.1 coordinate 47,969, forward strand.
GACATAAAAAACGAGGGGATCGACATGATCGTGAGCATCAATGTCGTCATCTGCAGGATCTACCACATTAAGTGGTACAGGAACGTAGACAACAACATGTTCACCCTCAGGGTGACCCAAAATAATCATCTCGTGGAAATGAGGCACAACAAGAACAACATCCTCAGGTGGGATGTCAGCAGGGTCCTCAAGTGGAATGTCAGCATGGTTACGCCTGGGAAGAGTGAATGGCTGAAAATCGATGTTCATCCACTCGTCGTCAGATGACCCATCATCGGAAATAACAACAACAGGTGGAATAGGGTCATCTAGCGGTATGTAGTTTGCATCTGGGATAGAACCCGCAGAGTCGGCATCTGAACTGGAAGACATGTCCTGGCAAAATAATCCGTATAACTTATGTTTAAACAAATATTACTTATAATAAATTTTTGAGCAATTGTACTTTTGGTTTCATTGTAATTTATCTCGACTTATTGTTTGTGATCAACTTATTGTTATCGTGTCTAATCCTTAAAGACTAATTCGTGTAATGTCCTCGCATTATTTGTTTTGAATTTATCGTTTGGTATTAGTGGACTCTTTGTAAAAATATAATGAAAACACTTATTATAAAAGACATCGTTTTGAAATTGTAGACTTGACTCAAAAGAATCTTAGTTCACCACAATTGAAGCTCTGATACAAGGTCTGTCACACCCTGATTTTTTCGTTATTGCAGAAGCGTCGCGAGGTGTGGCAGCGCGGTAATCGTTACATTCAATCAAGTAAACATCGCAATTGAACCGTGAAAAGATGTTCATCCATACATTTATTTAGGAACCATAATTTACAAACCAACAACTTGTTCGAAATAAAACAAACTACAACTTTAACAACATTGTTTAAAGTTTAACACAAGTTTACAAAACATGATAACTGAAAACGGGATGACATCTAAAAGCTGGAGTTCTTGACAACAACACGAACATGTTTTTCCAAAGTTGTCCACTAATTACTTGTAATACATGTTAGTTTTGAAAAACATCAAACAAAGTTGGTGAATTCATGAATTAAGTTTGTGTCAAATAATTCTTCAAAATATTTGATAGATTTCAATTGGTATAAATGAAACTTGTAATATCATTAATGTTTTGCAAGGACGCTAATCTATATGCCGAATAGGAGGCAACCAAACCTTGACGATAAATTGTGTCAGAGACACTTGTTTTAGACACAAAAGCACTCATAACGATATGTTATTGTTGTCGTTAAGAGTGGGGCTCGCCAAAACCCAATAGATCTATCACTTTCGTTCCTTGGTACTTGTTTATACATTAATGGCCCCTTAGTTTAATCCTCGTCCGCATGTGATCTAAATAATCTCATTTTTATAGTCATACTAATTATAACATATATACATCCCCGAAAGCTAAAACTATAAACATTTAAAATAACAAGGGGAAAACATAAACTCACAAATTTGCGTTCCAAGCAAATCTCTATTAGATTTCAGATTCTTCGTTTGTTTCTCAACCTACAAGTGTTCTAATCTCATTAGACACTTAGGTTTATATTCGTTCATCGTACAAGTATCTCATCTTGAATCCGTTATTATACTTGTATTTGTTTGCTTTCTTTGTTTATGTTTACACACACACACACACACACACACACAAATATATATATATATATATATAGGTACGGGATCTGGAGAAAACGGCTTAAAGTGTGAGAACGGTGGGAACGGATCCTGGCCTAACGTGTGGCACGCGACATAGTGAAGGGCGGAGGGGCTTTTTTGCCCTTTCATATTCTTTTTTTAAACGTGTCTCACACCATCTCTCCATTTTTTGGTGTTTAACAAATACATGGCGTTTTTATTGTTTTTTAGATCATGAGCATAGTAAATATTTTGGCGTTTTAACTAAGTATGGCTTTGATTGTTTTGACTTTCACCCTTCTCCTGTCAGAGAACTTAATGACGAAACGTCCTCTGACCTCTCAAACCTCCATGCAATAACATGTATCATTTTTTTTAAATTATATGGCGTTTTAGACAAGATGTGGCGTTTTTAGTGAATGTGTGGAGTGTGAAGCTTTTGTTTAGCTGTTGTACTTATATAATGAGCTTTTTTTTTTGGGCCAGGTAGATATTTGTTTTTGGCGGTAAAAGATATCAGTAATTTTCTTGATGTGTATTTTTTATCAATTGGTGTGCCATGTAGAATGCATGCCTATAATGTGACAGGCAATTATGGCGTTTTGAAAGATAAATAAATTCAATTTCCCATGTATTGGCTTTTAGTATAATAAATGTTTAGCAATAATTTTCCCGTCTCTTCATTTTTACTGTTTGCAGTTACTGTTTCGTTCAGTTTCATCTGTCAATTAGTGTTGTTTTCTAATAATACATTGTTTTGCATCTTTTGGCATTTTATATAGCAACAACATGCTTTGCTAGCATCCGTTTTCACAGTTTTCATACTATCAGGCGTTTTGGTGTTTGTAGTTTTTGGCGTTTTATACTCAATTTTTTTATTACTAGAGAATTAGATAACAAACAATAGAAATTGAAAAAAAATTTAAAAATTCTAATCTAATTTCTCATCCAAATCTTCACTGTCATTAGACTCTTCTTCTTGAACCTTTTTGACGTTTTGAACCTTTTTGAATACCTTACCTAGACGCTAATTTTCCTACATAATGCCCGTCTTTAGAAGAAGATTATTTTTACTGGCATCCTGTATTTTTGTTTGATATATTCTTGTTTGATGACATGTTGAAGATCAACGCCTACTCGAATGCTATTATAATAATGCAGTCCAAAATATCATTTTTTACACTGGTATTGATCCCTTCATGCCATCGATGTATCCATCAAGAACAAAGTGATATGATGACGTATCAGTGTCACCAGTCTCTTTTTCTTGAATATTTGTCCATCTCATTCAGCAAAAGCTTATAGAGACACCCACCTCAGAAAAGAATTCATTCAGTGAAACTTCATTCAGAACAATACTCAATAGAAGCAACGAGGTTTTCCATCTGTGGTTTTTTTAACTATTTTTTTGTCATTTTTAAAGTGAGTGGTTTCTAGGAAACATGACGTTGTTTTTGAGTGTGATCAATTGATTGTGCAGAGACGTCTCTCTTATAGGATGTTTTTGACGCGTAGTTTAGGCGGGATTTTATTATAATAAATGATATTAATAAAGTAACCGTCTTTTCAGTTACTGTGTGTATTTTTACTGTTTTTGTTCAGGGTTTTATGAGTTTAGGGTGATAGACGTTCCATCTTCCAAGTTTGTCGTTTTTTAATGGCGTTACGTAGTTTTTGGCCTTTTTTTATTTGAGTTTTTAATAATACTTGTCCAAAGTAATTTTATTATAGTTTGTGAGTTTTTGGCGTTTTATGGCATGACGGCGTTTCACAAGCATTTTGTCTGTGTGACGTTTTTGTTAAAATAATGTATTTTTGTTCTTAGCTGAAAAATACTTAACAAACAACTGAAAAAGAAAATTTAAAAAAAAAATAGAAACAATTGATCATCCAAATCTTCACTATCAGCAGTCTCTTTCTTCTTTGAAACATGTTCACTGGCGGTTTGACTTTGGTATGCTTCATATTGTTTTTTTGTTGTTGAAGTAGCTTTTTGTGGCCGTTTGGAAGGACAAAATGACGTGAGTTTTTTGTTTGAAGTTCATCTTTATCTTCAAACCACTCATCAGTGTCATTCATCTCTTCTTGCCATTCAAAAATTCATCATCAACAAAGCACAAAAAATGACATAAGTCTGACACCAGCATCTTTTTCATGAAGATTAGTCCATCTCATGCAGCAAAATGTTATTGAGTTACACCCATCAGCTAAGAAAGCATTCTGCGAAGCTTCGCGCAGAACAATATTGAATATACAAGAAACGATGTTTGCCATTTTTGGCGTTTTACTGAGAAAATAGTGTATCTAAAAGAAACGTCGATTGTAATCTTTGATGTTTGAGTTTTTTGACGTTTTCTAAGATGATTGGTATATAGTAAAATATGGCGTTTTTGAGTTTGGTGTGTTTGATGTTTTGGGTTTTTTGGTGTTTCTAAGATGAATGGTATATAGCAGTAAATATGGCGTTTGCGGTTCGGGGTGTGTTTAATGAATGTCTGAGATGTTTTGTTTATATAGGATGTGTTTTGGCTCGTAATGGGGTTTTATTCATGAGTTTGGAGTTTTTTGGTAGAGAAGTCTAAAGACCCTTTTACCCTTAATGAAGCGCGTCCACTTAATAGAGTTGGTGTTATTTACGAAAACGCCACCGCGCCAATCTAGTCCATAGATTGTTTTGATCGGACGATCCATAACCGTTTTCACGATCCATATATATATATATATATATATATATATATATATCTTTCACATATATATTCTATTTAGTTTATGTTTGAATGGGCCTAACCCATATGTTAGGTTTTAAGTCCAAATTGCATGTTTAGTGTATATGGGCCTAGCCCAATTGTTTTAGTTAAGTGGAACTAGCCCAAATGATTTTGTTTAAAGTGGATCAAGCCAAAATTGATGTGTAAGAGTGGGCTTGTTCATATTGATTTACAAAAGTGGGTTTTAGCTCAATTTAACTAAAAAGTGGGTTTTAGTCCAAATATTTTTGTAAAAGTGGGCATAGCCCAATTTCATTTAAGAAAAATGGACTTAGCTCAAATTTAATTTATGGATACTTTTTAGTCTAAAATATATGGGCTTGGTCCACAAATAATGATACTTGTATTTTTATAAAAATCTAGTTTTTATAAAAATTGTAACTTTTGTCATATAATTAATTTTTCTAGTGCATAAGACTTTTAAAGTGTGTGTGTGATGGCTCGTATTCTTGCTATGACTATTTCCTATGTGTCGATTTGGTTTATTCGTTTCGTCCGATCCGTTCGTGTCGTCCGTCTTGTTTATGTCATTTATTTCGTCCGTGACATATATTATATTTTGTCCGAATTTGTCAAAAGTGACCGAATTGTCCAGAGTATCCAAATTGTACGATTTGTTTGTTTATGTCCAAGGATGGACACTTCTGTTTTTATAGTTTTTTGTTCTTTAAGTATTAACATATATTTTTGTACTTTTTGTGTAAGTGTATATTTTTGTATTTATTCCTACATGAACTAAATACATAATACACATACAAAATATAAGCTTGACACTTGATGAACTTTTAAAGTATATATTTCTATCTAAAATATATACTTTCCATTAGGAAATCTTTATAAAATGTGAACTTATAACTTCTTGTCCGAAAATCCGTTTAATCGAGTTTAAAGATCCAAAGTTGTTTTCTAGTCACCAAATCCTTCGTTTAACACCTTTTGATCGTAACCGATTTTTATAAAAATTTTGCCATAGTTTCCCCTAAACTATGGACTTTTCCTAAATTTAAACAAACTTGTTTTTAAATCATTTTCAACTAGAAACATCATCAAGTATCAAGAATCATCCAATCTTGACAACAAAAGTGTTGTAAACATGTTGTAGTCTCCATCTTTCCCAAAAGGGAAACTTTATTTATGATCTTTGCCAAAAATTTATAGATCATAATTTTATTTAAAAACCCATATTTTAGGTGGCATATGAAGTCATTTTAAGTATAGAAACTTTATTCATTCATTTCAACAAAAATTTAAGTTCTTGGGTTTTAAATAATTATTCATGTCTCCTAACATGCATGTAACTATTTTAAGAATAAAAATCCATGTTCATAACATTTTGTTGGTGAATCTCGCTAGATCTAAACATGCATGTGTTTAGATCATATTTTTGTACATGAATATACAAGATTCATAATCACTACCATAAACTACTTCAAGTTCATCCAAAATCACCAAGAAAATTATATGATCATAATAATGGTTTTAGTTTCTCTTATTGTTTTTCAAGTGGGTTTGTTATGTATGATTCAAAATGAACTTGTATATTAAGAAATATCAAGAATTATGAGAATGTAAGAGTTAGTTATGATTCTTAAAAGTTTGCTAGTAAAAACAAGATGAAAATATGAAGATGGTGATGATCCAAGAACTCCAAGACTTGCTAAAATGCTTCAAATGTATTCCCAAACTTCACCAAGGTCTTGAATCATCCATGCTAGCTTGATAATAATGTGTTTTGAATTTTTGAAAGTGAAGATGGTGCGTGTTGGGGCTTGGCCGATTTCAAGAAAGAGCGAAAAGGAGATGAAGGGTTTTGAGTATTGTTGGAAATGAGAAAGGGGGTGGAGTGTTTAGGGAGTTGTTTTGATTAGGATCTTCCACATCATACACCACTAATGACATTCAAGTTCCTACAACACAACCAATGAGTGATGAGTGGCATGGGGGACCCACCCATCGCCGTGAGTGGGGGTATTTTGTTTATTTGTTTTAAAACTTGTAATATATATAAACTTTCATGAACTTTGATATTTTTTATAAATTTCTATAAAGTTTCAAGGTTCAACATTATGTGATACTAGGTAAAACTAACCCACTAAAAGTATTAGTTCGTTGTTCGGTTGAAAATTTTGGTTCAAGTCTTGTATCGGGTGAAATACTGACATTGTGTTTTTCTTATATAAATCCATGACAAAAATTGTTTTTGCACATGTTTTATCATCTAATTTATTAAAAAAAAGTATTAGTTCGTTGTTCTGACACAGTTCCTGTATCGGCTTTGTTGTCAGGCAGTTTACTGAACTAGCCGTGCAGTTTAACACAATAAGATTTAAGTGCGGATTTTGTGTCATTTTTAATACCCATTATATTATTTATAATAAACAATATTTATTTTTGGGTTTTCGGACAGTTACTGTTTCGTTCTGCTGAATGCTGTACACTCCCGCATAATTACTGTATTTTTCTGCGGACTTGGACAATTTGGTGCTTAAACGAAATTTCCTAAATAATATAAGGCACATGTTATTATTAGACGAAGATTTTGTGGAATATTTGTGCAGACATGCCTTTATGTCGCGTTTTTGTCGTGTCAGACTGTACCGCGACTAGTACTGACAGGTATTATTTGTTTGCGTTTCTGCCGCGAGTGTAGGATATAGTTTCTAACCGTAACGGATTTGTTATCATAATAAGTTATGATTTTTATAATTCCTAGAATTTTAAGACTTAATCAAATAAAATCAAGTCAAATATGCGAAAATAAATAATGTAATAGTTGTTCGGGTTGTACGGAATTACAAGTATTTTGCCGAGTGTCACATGCTTCAGGTCCGCTAACCAAGAAAACATAAAAAAGGGTGCCAAGGACCAAAAGGAAGGACCATTGACGTCCGAAATGAAGGCAGAAGGAGAAGAAAATAAAAAAAGGCGTTGAGGATCGCAACCAAGCCTGTTGCAATCCGTAATATGTTACAACTTCATAAAAATCCAGTTTTCATTATAAAAAGCAATTTAAAGGGTTTTTGGAATTTATCTTGGCATTGTGATGACAAAGGACAAACTTGAGCACATTCTTGGAGCTATTTTGGAGCTTTTTCGGAGTTTCTAAAGCGTGGGATTCAAGCTAAAATTTACAGTGGGTTGGTTTTAACGTGATTTACATCCTTTTACCGATTCCACTACAATTATAGTTATGTTTAGAGATTTGATTGTTACTTTTGAATATTTTGACATGATTATCACTATCATGAGTATTTTTTGAACAAATAATTACAAATAATTTTGGATTCGTTTAATTGAGTGGAGAATGTTTCTAGTAACAATTTTACTTTTTGTGGTCTTTTACGTATATGCATGGCTACACTACAAGAAATTGGGGTGTTTACCCACACATAATTTACCTACACATGTAAATGTGTGGGTATTTACCTACACATGTTTGTATATGTGTGGGTAATGGTTGATGATATATTTTCATAAAGATTAACACTTAATATGTGTTGGTAATACATTTTAGCCACACTTGGTCTTGGTGGGAAAATTTCCCCCCAAAATTATCAAATGATTAAATATTAAATTTCCTACACATGTAGCAAATTTCCGTCATGTGTAGGTAAATTATCTACACATATGTAAAAAAACTAATATATGTGTAGGTAAATGATTATTTTTACCAACACATAAGAATTTTTAAAAAATATGTAGATAAACTAAGTTAATATATACTTTATTTTATTTTTGAAAATGACGTGGCAAATTAAATACCTACACATGATTAAAAATGTACAATATGTGAAGATGTTGCATACATTTTTTTTGCATTATATCTTATTGCTCATTCATGATCCAATTTGACTTAGTATAACCCGATCTAACACTTTAAGACTTAAAATGACATAAAAAGTCTATCATGGGCCATTAAAAGAGTTTCATGATCATTGGTCCATAAGACATATGATCTTTGTCTGCGCTACTAGAAAATACACCTATCTTGACACGCGTACGATGACACACGCTTATATTATGACATTTAAAATTGTGTGTCAAGAAAAAATGTCATGGTTTACAAAATTCAATAAATTTATGACACTCTTTTTTGTGTGTCATCTTTTTAGCGTCATAAATAAAAAGCAAGATCATTTTACAACATTCAAAAGCGTGTGTCAAGAAAAAAATGTTATGGTTTACAAAATTCAACAAAATGACACTTTTTTGCGTGTCATCTTTTTAACATCATAAAAACATTATATTTTTAATTCACTACTAGAAAACGAGGGTAATGCAACTTTCTCAATTCAAACTTTTCCGATTGTGTTGCATTTGACTCTAGTGTAACTTCGTTCAACATAAAGGTTACATTAAAAGATCTAGTACAACTTTTTTCATAAAAAAGTTGCAAAAGTTTGTTACAATTGCAACCTTTTATTAAAAAGTTATGAATTTTATTAAAAATAGTAACCCTTTATTTAAGGTTACTGATAAATGCAGAAAATACGTAAATTAAGATCATATTCGATTTACACGAAAAAGCCATAGTTTAATATTTGTTTAACTAAATTAAACTAAACTTTTAATTGATATTATAACTAAATAACACAAAAAATACAATTGTCAGATAGTAATATGTTAAAACCAATTACTAAATAACAATATAATAAAAATTAGTTGCTTGTTGAAAAACAAATTGGGAAAAAAGAGATTCGGCGAAATCATAAAAGAGTAAAAATGATCGAAAAAATAACCAACTGAATTGTTACAGCGCTATCATATATTAACAACACTAAGTTAGGGGCTGTTTGGTTAGCTCTGAATAAAACCATTCAGAGGTTCACCTCTGATTCGGCCAGAGGTGAAGGTGTTTGGTTGTGCCTCTTAATGGCAAACCTCTTAATGATTCAGTGCTGAATCATTCAGCAAGTAGAACATGCTGAATGAAAAAAAAGACAAGTGTTACCCCCATTCACCCTCCCTCATCCCTTTACCTCTCTCTCGATCAGAATTCCCGGCGACCGGAGCCGTGATTCCGGCTCCCCTTTCTTCTGTCCGGCTAGACACCCACATGTACGGCGACCACCACCATGTACGGCGGCGGTGCGGCGGCAGTGCACCCACATGTATCCCCCTTCGATACCAACAAACTTACACACTCCCTCTTCACTCTACTCTCCTCTCTCTCTCTACTGTGAATACAGCCGACCACCACCATGTACGGCGGCGGTGCGGCGGAGCTGGGTAACGGGGAAGCTCCGACTCCAACAACGAACAAGAGATGATGATGATGATGATGATGATGATGATGATGATGATGATGGCGACGATTGAGGCGATTGACGATGATGGCGGTGGCGGAGAACTCAGCTCTGGCGATTGACGATGATGGCGGTGGCGGAGATGATGTTGATGATGATGACGGTGGCGGAGATGATGTTGATTGACGATGATGGCGGTGGCGGAGATCGGTGGCGGAGAACTCAGATCGGTAGGGAGAGAAAGGGGAAGGGGGTGGGGGGGGGGGGGTGATGAATACTGATAATGATGATGATGATAGGGTTTTATATAAAAAAATTCTATAATGGGTTTATTTTGTGGGTAGGGGTAAAAATGTCATTTTACACTGTCATTCAGATATGGAACCAAACAACACTTTACTGGTTCAGCACTTACCATTCAGACCCTCTTACCCATTCAGACCTCTTATTCATTCAGCACTTAATCATTCAGAAGTTGCCAAACAGCCCCTTAGTGTTACAGTGCCACCCGCCACCACCGACCACTACAGCCACCCTCCGCCGACCACCACCACCATCTTCAGCGGCCACCACCCGCTACCGTCGACCACCACCACCCACCATCGTCGCCACGACCACCACCCGTCGCCACGACCATCGCCGCCACCCGCCACCGGCCCACCGCAGACCACCGCCAACAATGGGCCTAAAATACATTCATGACCCTAATTGATCTTAATTGACCCTACTTACCCTACTAGAAAATTGAACATAAGAACAGATCAAATACAAAGACTATTGTTAAAATACTTTTTTAATTGATATATTAAAATGCTTTCAAATAATAACTGCTATGTATAAAATTATAAAAAAATAAACTAAATTAAATATAAATAATAACTGCTACCTTGAAATTTATCCCCCCCACACCTAAAATTTCTTCCCGCCCAACACAATTTCCATCCAATCTAAAATTTATTTTTTCCCGCCCATCACAAACCTAGGCTTCTTTTATCTTTTGAAACCTACACAAAAATTGAAACAGACGACCTTTTCTTGTTACCCAAGATCCAGCAGAGCGCAACGCATCCTCCTGACCTCGTCTGTTATACTCTGTATCTCTTCATATTCGCTGACTGCAACCCCGAACCGAGATAGCAAAACGCGCACAAAAGGTTCGAATCACACGAAATTTGGTTAACTTTGCTATTCCATTCCATTATGTTGCTATATAGAAGTTAGTTTTTGTTTGCTTCAGTTTCGTAGATACATGCGATTGTGATTTTTTAATCTTGTTGTTTTTCAATTGTTTTATTTAATAGTTTGATTGCGATTGGGAAGTAGTTATCTTTATCAACAGTGTGTATGTTTTGTAGGCAAAGCCTTGGCTGAATAAAATTAGTTTTTGTACAAGTAAGTAGTTCCTGGTACCAGTTAGAGATATTTAAAAACTTGCAATGGTGTTCAAAATCTGAAAGCGATTTTTTGTTGTTGGTGTCTTTATAATACATTGTGATTTGATTTATGCTTGGTTTGGGAAGGTGACTTCAATCTAGTAACTTCTCTTAGTTGTCATGGCTTTAGGTAGATAAATCCTATACTTACTAACAAAGCAGAACTATTTTGCAGAGGGCTCTATCTAGCATGGGTATTCTGTTCTTTCCTTGTATCAGACCAAGTGGCAGTGGTGAACACCCTAGAAACTAGGTGATGCAGCCTCTATGAGGTTATCACTAGAACAAGTTACATAATCGTACACACTTTTCTATGACACATGCAACTAAGTTCAAATTATACTGATAAATAGTACCCTAGTAATTAGTTTTTTCTTATATGGAATCCTAAAGATTGCTTAGGTCAAAGTTAAGCATTTTAAGGGATCATTCACAATCTAATAGTAAGGCAACAGACCATGAAACAAACATTAATTCTTTTACTACTGATTAATCTTCAAAATTGAACAAAGTTGTTCCAACAGGTATGGGATACTTGGAGTGTTCAAAAAGATTGATTCACTGAAGAACAGCTCGAGGCAAGATTATAATGCACTTTACATTTATAACAAAATAATTAGAAAATTGTGAATTTATTTAAAAAAAAATCATGGTTGATTCTTGCAGGTGTTGGCAGATACATCATCTTCATCATCTTATTTCGCCTGATCTAAGAATGTGGAACATATAGGATAACTAGTCTCGTATAAATTGTAATACTCTCTTTAAACATATCCATTTTTAACTACTGAATCTAATGGTATTTTATGAGAACTCTTATTTTGATGTTAAGTAATTATTTGATTATGATATATATAATTTTATATTTATTTATTAAATCCGCCTCGGCCTTACGCCTCGTTTCGCCTCGATACTTACGCTTCGTGAGGCGAAGGGAAAACGCCTCGAAACTCGTTTCCGTTTTTTTAAACCTTGATATTATTAAATTCGGTCTAATATTTTATGTTTTATTTGGTTGTATGAACTTGAAGGAAAAAGCAGAAAAGAACGTTGCGGCACATGCACAACGAAAATTTAATAGCAAAAATGGCTCGAAAAGTACAATTCGCTATCATGTTGAACGTGGACTGGATTTGGAATCTTCATCCGGGCAACTTGAGACTTGGCGGCTAACACATTTGGACGTAAAAAAAGGTTGGCTATCTATTGATGCGGCTACAAAATATGTAAGTTTACTTGTTTATTTCTACGCTAAATATCACTTATTAGGTATGTAATTAATTTAGTGTACATGTCTTCTTTTCTTTTTCTTTCTAAAAGGCAGAAATGATGAAGCTGGGAAATGAGCATCCTGTGGAATTAATGAGCAATAAGTCGATTATTGAGACTGTACTTGGAAGAAGCTCTGTTCGTTTGCATGGGTGGGGACGTGATCCAGCTAGTTCTAGTAGCACAAGGGGTGCTACTAAAAAATCAAAGTGTCTTGCTTACGATAAGCTGGTGGAAGAACTTGAAAGGGTGAAAAGTAAATGTGCAATTATGGAACAAGCATTGATTGAGAATAATATTATGCCTCGTCCATCAAGCACACTAGAGCAATCTCCATATGATACATTAGAGGGTGTTGAAAACATCGACGAGTGAAGTAGTAGATTCTATAACTCGTTAGTAACTTTAGAACAATTTTTGTTTTGTTTGTTTTAGTATTTAAATTTCTATAACTAGTACTTTATTTTGTTGTTTGAATGCTTGTTTAATTAGTTTTAATTAAGAATCTTTATTTGGTGATGTATGTTTTCATTTTGCTTTTGTATTTGTTTGTATATATTTAAAGATTATCATCTACATTTAGTATGGTCAGTGCCTACACTTTACAATATAAATACCAACACATCAATGTTTTTTTCTATACAAATTAAGATCAATGCCTACACATCTTCTACATTTATTTACACATAATATTGCTTTTACCTACACATAGTATTACCTTTACCCACACATATATTCATGACACGTGCCATTACTATAGTCCACGTCAGCTGCCATGTGAGATGCCACGTCAGATCTCGTCTAAACAAGTTGTTGTACTTCTACCCACACATATAATTGGATTTTAGCCACACATATATGTGTAGGTATAGCTTAATATATACCTACACATAACTTATGTGTGGGTAATGATCTATATCTACAGTCATGAGCCAACACATCATAACACTTAATTTATGTGTAGGTAAAGACAACTACCAACACATTATAGGCTTTTTCCCACATATACTTTGTGTTGGTAAAGAACCAAATTTCTTGTAGTGCTAGTTATTTATTGTCATTTATTTTTTCCTCATGATTCATTTGATTGATTGATTTTGTATTAGTTGATCTAGGGTTTTATGTGATTATCGTTGACTTGGTCTTTGCGATTTTATCGTGTGGTTTCTAGACCTAGTAAACCCCTAGGAATGAGTATGTGTTATTTGGTGATTGAGTGTTACGGTGTCTAGGTCTTTAGGTGTCAGGTTACGCGGAGATTGAGAAGTGATCCATTCCGAGCACGTATTTAGGTTCTTATCAATTATCAGTCATAAACCTGATAGTTAGATTACTCCTTGCATCCTTTACACTTTTGGATTTATTGTTTCTGGTGGGACTGGGAGGATATCCAGATTTCGAGTACTTAACATTCTTAGTTTAGTGAGACCGAGAGGTGATCTAAACCGTAAGTTGAGACCGGGAAAAAGATCTAACATCACTTAGTGTTCCTTGAGTAATTCAGACATTTAGGATTCGGTAGCCAGTCAGTTATTCAATTTCTGAGAGTTATGAGTTTATCGATAGGATTCTTTACCTAGGTATTCTCCTTTCCACATTTGAGAGTTCATTTAGTTTAGTCAAGTTCAAGTTTTCCTCAGCATCATTCTTTCTTTTATTTTCTTCTTTATTTTTCGTAGTTGTTAGATAAAAACCAAACCATTTTCGTCAAAATATAGGCTAGGAATCGGTAGAGGTTCATTATTGAAAGTTTGAAACATAGTGTTCACGGTTCGATATTTGAGCTTACTTATTTACTACATTGAGTTCGGTACACTTACCGATTGTGTGTGGTTTAGTTAGAGGGTGTTTGTTTTTTGTCAAAAGCACTTCAAAACCTCTTATGTCTGCCCCATGCAGACCACGCGCAGACGTTTGAGTCTGCTGTGTGTTTGTTTTCTAGAAGTGCTTTCATTAAAAAAGGTCTTCAAGACCTCTTCCTCAGGCAGATGTGGACTCACATCTTTAAGGGTCTTCTTCTGCTTTTCAAAACAAAAGTTCTCCAAACCCTAGCAACTCCTCCCAGTCGACACCTCCTCTTCCTCCGCCACCACCTCCTCAGGCGAGTGTCTCCGGCGAAGCCCTCAGGCGAATGTATCTCTCTCTAAACTCTCCCATTTCTTTCTTTTCTCCCTCTTTCTCTTTCTCCCTATCAAACGATCTGAAACTCCTCTATCTCCTTCTGATTTCGGTGGCTACAGTGGTTGTTGGGTGTCTGGTTAGGGTTGGGGTTTCATTGGTGGCGAAATTAGGGTTTCGGTGGAGGTGGTTGTGGGCGGTGGCGTAGGGGGTGATGATGATGATGTTTCGGTGGAGGTGGTTGCGTTGTAGGCGGTGGCGGTGGCGTAGGGGGTTTCGGTGGAGGTGGTTGTGGGCGGTTGACATGGTGGGTGGGGGACGATGGCAGATGGTGTGGGTGGGGACGATGGGTGGCCATGGTGCTTGTGGCTGACGGTGGTAGGTTGTCGGTGAAGGCTGAAGTGGTGGTGGGGGAGGTGGGAGATGGTGGTGGTAGATGAAGCTGAAGCTTTGTTTGCAGATGTGAGGTTTTAAAAAGAGGAGAGAATAATCAAACACTCTTTGTTTGCAGATGTGAGGTTTTAAAAAGATGTGAGAATAACCAAACACTCTTTTTATTACACTCTGTAGACATTTGATCTATCTCTTTTTGTGCAAACGTTTGCAGATGTGTCCGCATACTGCAGATCTTTTACATCTGAAAAAACAAACACGACCTTAATGATTCCCTTTTAAAACTAGTTTTTTTTAATACATATATTTTCACACATTAAGTACCCGAATTGATGAAACGGAAACAATGTTTAGATTACAAGTGGGAACATGATCACAAACAGAGTCCACATATCTATGAACAAAATTTTGAGAGTTTAAAAACCACTCATTTTGTGTACTATCGTTCCTTCTATCTATGTCTGTTTGTGTGTTTTTATATTTTCACATAACAAAAGAAAGTAAGAACTACTCCTGAAAACAACCCTTTGT
>JARYGA010021487.1:0-42455 GCA_030545235.1 Helianthus tuberosus
CACATGTGAAAATAGGTACGTCAGCATAAAAATGCCTGTGAGATACATAGGTTTTGTGAAAATAGGATTCATGACTTATAAGTTTAGGAAAATTGTTTAATAACAGTCAGTCATGAACCTTGTAAGTTGTTTTGTTTTGTAAATCATTCAAAAGCCATGATATGTATAAATAAGAGAATAATGAAATGTTAAATAAATAATCAAGAAAATGAGTTTGAATAAGATAAATTGTTTTGTAAATCAATGTCTTGTGAAAATAAGTTGATTATGTAAAATTGTAATATGTCAAATATTGAAATGATTTAAATAACGCTATGATATGATATGTAATATAATACAAACATTTATATATAGGAAGTACCAGCGGCGTATCCACCATGCTTGTATCATATTACTCACATCTCGTTACTCAAGTCACTTAAACAAACCACCAATGTATAAAGTCTATGTTTAAACCAATAGTCAAAAGTCCTTGTATAAACCATGTCAAATGTTTAAAAGTCCAAAAGTAGTCAAGTAATGTGTAACAAAAGTTATGTATTTGTAAGTAAAGTATTGTCACGTAAACCAAATGTAGAAATGTACAAAACAATGTATTTTGAATTTATCAAAAAGTTATGTTTTGCAAAGTAATGCATGTTACATTGATACAAACATTTCTGTGGTAAGTTAACGCATACATTCAAGCCTTGAGACAGTCGGATAACCCTTTCAGTCAAGGTTATCAAAAGAAATGTTTTCGGATTCAGTCATTCCTTACATCCAAACAAACCCGGGATGTCAGGAATGGGATTTGTCAAGTCCTATGGTACCAGTACTTACTACCGAGCGGCGTAGCTAATGTTAATGAATGTATAATAGTCTCGTTTGTGCAAACCAAATGTCATAGCAAAAGTAAACATGTTATATGAAAATAATGTACTAAGTATGCTAAGTTAACATACAAAGCGGAAAGTCATGTAAATCAATGTGCTAGCATGCTATCAGTCAACATACATAGCAGAAATGTAGAGTAAAACAATGTACTAAGTATGCACACAATGGACATACATAGCATGAAATGTAATGTAAATCATGTACTATAATGTACTAATGAACATAACAAGCATATGATATGAAAGCATGAAAAGCACGAAAGTAACAAGTAGGCACATGTGTTTCACCCCAAAACAGTTTGGAAAACAGTAAAAGAGGGGTCTATGTACTCACATGAGATTGCTCAGAAGTCCTAAGATAATCACCGAGCAATGCTAGAGATCGCGGATATCAAACGGCACCTAATATAGGTAACTACATTAATAATCCGGACCTATAATCGGAAGATCGGGTAGCATGAGGGTTTGTAAACCAAATGAGTGTAGGAACTCATGTAATATGGTTTAACAAAGCCTACATACTAAATGAAACCTATCATAAGTGCTTACGACCCATTACGACCCGTTTAGGTAGCTTATGCTACTTTAACGCGTCGTTCGCGTGAAACGCGTTCGGACCGCTTAACTAGTCCTATGACAAGTAATATATGCCTTAACATGTCTAATATGGTTGTCAAATCAGTTTAGATGTCAAAAGTTATGTTACATATGTTAAAAATGGATTTTGGCATCAAAGGGGTATTTTGGTAATTTACCTAAGGCATATAAACTACCTATCATACAACTACTTAAACGAAGCGACCATAAGGTATAACCTCGGAAGGTTATACCCTATATACTATGGTCACTTAATGTGTTTGGTCGGATCCTAATGATCAACCAAATGGGTCGGGTTCGAAAGTATAAGCGATTGTTTAGATCGCTTACCTTACGACCCTATATAAGCACTAAACTAAAAGTGACGAGCTAAGCATGCTAAAACATGCTTAACTAAGTTTAGAAAACAGGTTTGGTATCAAAACAAACGGTTTTGATACCCATAAGTAGTTTGGTTACAAAATACACAAGAATACGTATTCTGACCGAAACTACGGCTCGTCACTGAGCCTAGATAACGTGGTAATCAGTAGGTATAGGCACTAGGGACTATAACCATCGTGATCACGCTCACGTTATGAAGTTCAAACGAACTTCGCATCGACCATAAACTGGTCAATGCAGAAAGTCAAACAAAGTTTGACTTTCGGACTCGAAAAACAATAAAAGAACGAAGGAACACTTACGAAGGGTCCCCGAATGCTAATCTAGATCAAAATAGCTCAGGTATGAAACAAAGGTTTCAACTTAGAGCACAATTGATCAGATTCTAGTGAGAAATGAAGTGAAGTGGGTTGGGTATTTATAGTATTTCCCGAACCGTTAAGATCGTTTCTTGAATAACGTGATTTAATCTTGTGCGTACATTTGTCAAAATGTTGTGGTAACTAAAAATGGCCTCTTATGAGCTGAAAGGGCAAGTTAGAATGTGTGGATGAGGTTTAATCAGCTGAATTATGCTGACTAATCGATCTTATCTGTTCTGGGAGGCTGATGCGGCCCGCTTCAGGATCAGACAAACCTCAGGCGGGCCGCCTGGGGCTTCTGATCAGAAAATAAGTTTCAAAAGTGACAGTTTTGGTCCCTGTTGTGTTTTAAGCCCATTTCTGGCACTTCTAAGGCCCGTCAAGCCAACTTTAAGGCCCTAAAATGATGCCTAAACATTGTGGACATGAAACATGCTCAAAAATATGTCGGATGTTGGTTCGTTTGGCCGTACGAACGCGATGTTTGCTTAATTACGACGGAATGCGCCTAAGCGCAAAAGACGATTCAAAATGCGTGACGAATGGATTTTTCTTATGCCAAACACTAAAATAAAATATTTTAGTGCTTACATAAATTTTTGGATGTCCGGATGTATTCAGAACGTAAGTTATGCGCGAAAGTGCAAACTTGTGCACTTTTTGACACTTTTAGTCCCTGAATGAGCCAAAAGTTTATTTTAGCACACCGAACCCCTCAAAGCCTATTTCTAAGCTATATAAAGGATATTCAAGGTGTGTTTAACTTATGGTCATGTTCCGGTATGTCTGTTACAGTTCAAATTGGCATACTTTCGTAGTTTGTCAAGTTTAGTCCTTGTAAGCGAATTAACTTGTTTTTGCCATACCAAAGCCTTTAAAACTTATTTCTAAGTTATGTAAAGGTTATTTAAGGTATGTTAAGTATATGTTGATGTTCCGGAGTATTTTTCGCATTAAACTGATTATGTTTTCGCACCAGTTTGCGTGTAAATCTCCAGAAAATGATATAGAGTTTGAAATTGAACAAAAGTCAAAACATGAAAAATGTAAAACACAACCAAACAAACATTGGGATCAAATAACATTGTTTTATTGATAATAGAACTGTTCACAATGATTACAAGCACAGATGTTACATAACCCCCCCCCCCACCATTTACGGTCCAAGGGACCCACCCAAGATCACCAAATCCTACTAGATATTATCTCATATCTTATATAGATCTTGCTTGATTCTTTGTACAAAATATTAGAATGAAATCTTTACAAGTATGGGTCTTGGATTACAAAAGATCATAACATCCATTTCATCTTCACAAGTCCACACACCACTCCCTCAACACCTCTCTCTCCCTCTCGGCCCTCCCTTGTGCCGCCACCACCACCACCCTGCCACCACCATCATTCCATTTTCAAGCTCAATCCAAGTACTAGAAGGTGTCTTCTGAAGATTGAAGCTTGAAGAACTTTCATCCATTGCTTTTATCATCCACTTTCATCACCTTTTCTCTAGTGATCTTCCCTAGCTTTAAGCTAGTTGTAAGACTTCTTTAAACTCTTGTTTACTTCATGTTTTAGTGGTTAAAGATTGTATTATGATAAAATAACTAGAACACTAAAAGACTTGAATCTTGAATCATGAGATGAAATATGATGATATGATGATATATTGTTAGATTGATGTTGTTTAGTAGATGGATGATGATTGCATGTTGATTTCTAGTAATATGATGATTGATCATCATATGGAACTTTATTAGAAAGTATGGTGATCGTATGTGTGCATTTTAGTGGCATTTAAGGTATAAAAAAACATGCTGAGTAACATTTACAGCCAACTTCAGTTGGCTGTAAACGGACCGTTATAAATTGAAAAATTGATTTTTTGAAGTCTAAATTATGTATTTTCGAAAAACGAATCAAATGGCACTGGAATCATATTTTTTCGAGGTCGTTTACTATTTTTAAAAGTCCGTTTTGTACAGCAGCAAAAGCTGCGTTTTTACTGCAGAAAATCTGTGTAGAATTAGCTCATGAAATTTGTACTGTAGATGACCACTGATGTCGTTGTAATGCTCCAACTGGAATTTCATCAATTGGACTTACGGTGAATTTTAAATGAATTATTCTGTGGACTGCATTCAGAAAGTGACGAACCTGATTGCAGTCCGGTAAATGATTTTTTATAAAATATTGGTAATGAATTGGATCCCGGTATTTTTACACAGTAATACTTGTATTGTTTAAAACATTCTGTAAACATTTGGGAATTTTTGGAGTAAGTTAACTATTTTATTAAAATACCCGAAAACAGTCCAGTTTTGGATGTTCAAGCTGAAACAATATAACTAGTGATTTGCGTGTCTAAATGTCGGGTAGGTTATCTGAGAATGATCTAACATGTTATATGTCAATGAAAGTGTTATGTGCAATATCATATGTTTGCTTTTGAATGGTTATAGATGGGATGTTTATATGGGCGTGAAATGTTAACGTGAGTGCGTGCTATGTGATAGATGCGTGTAGGAACTTTGTGTTTATTTAAAACTATTAACAAACTAAATGGTAATCATATTAGGACAAGATTGACCAACCCTGACCGTTAGCTATTTTAAGAGTTCAACCGAGCAACCAAAGGTGAGTTCACACTCCTTCTAAGGCATGGGATTCCCGGTGGTTGGGAATGGGTTAAAGAACTAAAACGGAACCTGCATATCCTCCTTAGGTAGGATATGTACCGCCATCCTCCATGGGTAGGATGCCAATATTAATCCTGCGTATTCTCCTTGGGTAGAATACGTACGTTCGTCCTCCTTGGGTAGGACAACAACCTTAACTTACTAGACAAAACTCTATCATTAAGTCCCTCATTTTATATCGACTTAATCGCCGAGGCCGATGGCGAGCGGGTCATTAGTTAATAGCGCTATCAGGGTTTGACAAACCTCACACCGTGCCGGTAGGACGGGCGTGTACTAATAGATCATGGCAAACAGTCAATGATGATAGACATTGACTTAGGGCACAACTTACTTTCGTCAGTAGTCGATATGGTAACAGTCTAGTGGTTCACATGGGGAAGCCCCCACTAATTATGGATATGGTTTGGGAAAAACAAAGATACTGGTTAATTCGTGGTTTACGAAACAACTTACGGTTTTCAAAACAAACTTGCAAAACTAAACAACCAACTGTGAACTCACTCAACTTTGTTGTTGACTCCTTGTTACATGCCTTGCAGGTCGTTAGGTATCTATGGAGCTTACACGAGGAGGTGTGGTCGTTGTGGGACATGGACTATTGAGTCCCATGTCAAACTTTTAAACTTTATAAACTTATTGCTTATGTTTGGGTTTTACATTTTATGCTTCAGCTGTTAACTTAAAGTTGGTTACTTTCTTTTGAACACCAATTATATTGTGTTTGGTTTTATTTACTTAATTACGTTGTTCAATATGATTGGTGGCTTGATCCTGGTCATGTCACGCCTCCAAGCGGTGATACTCCGCTTGTGGGTTTTGGGGGTGTGACAGAAACGTCTGGGAGTCATGTCACAGAACTATTGTTTCACAAAACATGGTACATAAAGTTTTGTATTATTGAATTAATTGTTTACATTGTCTTGGGAAAATAAAATAAAAACATAACAATTGTCTTGCAAATTTTAAATTCACTAAGGCCCGAGTCGGCCCTAGGTGTAGCATGGTCAAAATCAAACATTCGCTCCTGAAACATATGTGAAAATAAAATGTCAGCATAAAAATGCCTGTGAGTAACATAGGTTTTGTGATGAAAATTTATGGCTTTGAATGTTAAAAGAAATGTTTAACTATTACAAAAGTAGCCATGAACCATTATAAAAATGTTTCTTTTATGAAATCATATGAAAATCAAATGATTTAAAAGAAATGATGCATGGTTAACTTAATAACCGAAATATGTCATGTCTTGTATAAAATATGTCATGTCTTGTCTTTTGTTTGAAGTGGTTTAGATAACGCTACGATATGTAATACAATAAAAGCACTTGTATATAGGAAGTACCAGCGGCGTATCCACCATGCTTTTATCATATTACACACGTCTAGTTATCTAAATAACTTACCATAAACCATAAAATGAAATGTCTTGTATAAAACAATGTCTTGTATAAACAATGTCTTGTATGGTAAACAAAAGGTCTTTGCTTAAACCATAGGAAATAATGTCTTGTATAACCAAAATGTCTTGTATAAAACAATGTTTTTGAATGAACAAAAGTCTTGTTTAATCAAAGGTTTTGTTTTATAAACCATTGTTTTTATTGTGTAAACATATATATGGATTGTTGGCGAATACATTCAAGCCTTGTTGACTGTCGGATAAACCCTTATAAGGACAAAGGTTTATCAAATATTCATCGGATTATGTCATTCCCTAAGGTCACTTCCAAATAAACCTAGGAAGCCAGAACGAGATTGTCAATCCTATGGTACCATTGCATACTACCGGTCGGCGTGATCAATGTTAATGAATGTATCATTGTCGAGTTCAACGCACCAAAATGTATAGAACAATGTAAGCATGTTGTAAAAATGTTTTGAAACCATGTGCTAGGTATGCTAGGTCAACATACGAAGCAAAAATGTCTTTGAAATCATGTGCTAGGTATGCTAGGTCAACATACGAAGCAAAAATGTCTTTGAAATCATGTGCTAGGTATGCTAGGTCAACATACGAAGCAAAAAAATGTCTTTGAAATCATGTGCTATGTATGCTAGGTCAACATACAAAGCAAAAATGTCTTTGAAATCATGTGCTAGGTATGCTAGATCAACATACGAAGCAAAAATGTCTTTGAAATCATGTGCTAGGTAATGTCTTTGAAATCATGTGCTAGGTATGCTAGGTCAACATACGAAGCAAAAATGTCTTTGAAATCATGTGCTATATATACTAAGCAAACAAACCATGTATAATGTCATGAAAACAAGAAAGTAGTGATAGGCACATATGAATCACCCCAAAAACATTTGAAAATGTAAAAGAGGGGACTATATACTCACTTGGGATTGCGTATAAGTCTTGTTCAAATTATCAAACAAAGCTCAAAGGATCAAAAGTTCAATGGTCTCCTAGTATCGGATAACTATGTTAGTGTGTCGGGACTTTAATCGTAGGATTGGATAGAATGAAGTCTTATAAACCAAACGAGTGTTGGAACTCTTATGATGTGGTTTACTAAACTTAACATTCTTATTTGGAAAGGATCCTAAGAGCTTTTGACCCGTTATGAATCATTAAAGTGGTTTACGCCACTTTAACGGGTCATTAGCGTAATTACAAGTTCGGATGGTTAAATATGTCCTATAATGAGTATTATATGCCAAAACATGTTTGATAATGTTATAACATCAGTTTAGATGTCAAAACTTTGGTTACATATGCTTAAAATCAATTTATGCACAAAAAGGGTGTTTTTGTCATTTTTAAGTACATAAAGATCAACTCATCATACAACTAACCAAACCTTATGACCATAAGGTATAACCTTAGAGGGTTATTCCCTATACAACTATGGTCACAAAATGTGCTTGGTCGAATCCTAAGATCGACCAAACGGGTCGGATTTGAAAGGCAAAGCGGTGGTCAAACCGCTCGACTTACAACCCAAATAAAAGCACTAAACTAGAAATGACGAGTTAGACATGTTGGAACATGTCTAATTAAGTTATAAAACTGATTTGGTGTCAAAACTTTAAGTTTTAAAACCCGAAAACCGTTTCGTCGTAAAATGCACTTATGCACATCTTTGACTCGTCACTTCGCCTAGTAAAAGTGGTAATCAGAAGGTGCAATCGCAAGGGATTATAATCTTTGTGATTACAATCACGTTGAAAAGTTCAATTGAACTTTGACTTGACAAAAAATGGTCAGAACCGAAAGTCAAACAGAAAGTCAAATTGTTTGACTTTTAGCTCAAAATAGCTAAAATAGACTAGGAGTGAGTACTTACTTGTGTTAAGGAACACTTAAGAACTCAGTTAGGAGGCCTCCAAAAGCTGGAAGCAAGCTTCCAAGAGATGGGAGAAAAGATTTATGAAATGAGCAAGTGAAAATGGTTGAAATCACTTGCTATTTATAGTGTTCATGGACTCCTAAGATCAATCCAAGTGTCCATGAGGTGTCATGATCTTAGGGTGGTCATAACACATGTCAAATGCAGGTTAGGAGTTGGACATTTCGTGAGCTTGGGCACCAAGAAATGAAACAAGTGGCTGCAAATAGTTTCTGTCTGGGCACCCATTACGGATCGTAAGGGGGAGTCTTTGCGGTCCGTAAAGCTTCCTTGGGGGCCAAGTTTTGCTTTTTGGTAGATTTGGCCCCTGGACTTGTATTGTTGCGTTTTGTCACTTTTAACCCCTTTTAGCCCATATTTAGGTTATATAAAGGTGTTAATGCATATGTAACTTGGATTTTGCCCGGAAATGTCGTGGATATCGAT
Source organism: Helianthus tuberosus (assembly GCA_030545235.1). NCBI lineage: Eukaryota > Viridiplantae > Streptophyta > Magnoliopsida > Asterales > Asteraceae > Helianthus > Helianthus tuberosus. Next base: position 8,703 of record JARYGA010021487.1, read on the forward strand.
TCGTTCGATCGTACGATTACGCATTTCGCAAATAAAGTATAAAACTTTATCGAACATCAAAATGATAGAAATTGTGCAATGATTGACATTTTTGCATTCTTACAAATAAAATGCAAGATTTTATTGAATAAAAATTTCCGGGATTGTGTAGTGATTGATAATTATACATTCTCGTAAATAAAACTCAAGATTTTAATAGATACGAAAATGTTCGGAATCGTACAATGATTGCAAAAGCACAAAGGTCACAGTCTCCCTTACTTGAGGAAATTTTGTCCCGAAATTTAATTAGAGGTAACTTGTGAGAATAGATGTGGGTATTTCGCTTTCATTTGATCCTCTTGTTCCCAAGTAAATTTTGGGCCACATTTGGATTCCCAGCGATCTTTGACAATAGGTATGCGTTTGCGTTTGAGCTTCTTGACTTCACAGTCCAATATTTCCACTGGTTTCTCGACAAAGTGCATTGGGTTATTAACACGAATTTCATCAAGAGGGATGTGGAGGTTTTCATCAGCCAAATACTTTCTATAATTGGACACGTGGAAAGTGGGATGAACATTTCCAAGTTTAGGAGGCAGTTCTAGTTTGTAGGCTACCTTTCTGATCCTCTCAATGATCTTGAATGGTCCCACATATCGAGGTGCAAGTTTTTCGTTCTTTCCAAATCTAATCACACCTTTCCAAGGGGATACCTTAAGAAGGACGTGATCACCAACTTGGAATTCCAAGGGCTTGCGTCGTTTGTCCGCATAACTCTTTTGACGGCTTTTAGCTGTTATTAGGTTATCGCGAATTTTCTTGACTATGTCTGTAGTCTCTAGAATGAGTTTTTGTCCGGTGAGCTGAGCTTCACGAACCTCATTCCAGTAGACAGGTGAACGACATTTTCAACCGTATAGAGCTTCGAAAGGCGCTATGTTGATGCCGGTGTGCTAACTATTGTTGTAGGAGAATTCGATCAACGGTAGATGCGAATCCCAACTACCACCAAAATCGATCACATAAGCTCTAAGCATATCCTCCAATGTTTGAATTATCCTTTCGGATTGTCCATCTGCTTGAGGATGATAAGTAGTGCTCAAATTAAGATTGGTTCCCATGGCAGATTGAATGGTCTTCCAAAAATGAGATGAGAATCAAGCATCACGGTCTGATATGATGTTCAAAAGAACATTATGTCGAGATACAATCTCATCAATGTGTATCTTGGCAACTTTGTCAGCAGATAGATCCTCACGGATTGGAAAAAAAGTGTGCTGACTTTGTTAGACGATTAATGACCACCCAAATGGCATCATGACCTCTAGGTGTTCGTGGTAGTTTGGTGATGAGATCCATAGCAATGTTTTCTCATTTCCAAACTAGAATCTCTGGTTGTTCCAATAAACCAGATGGATGTTGGTGTTCTGCCTTTACCTTGAGATAAGTAAGGCATTTGGATACGTATAAGGCAATGTCTTTCTTCATACCTGACCACCAATACTGGGTACGAAGATCCTTATACATTTTTTCTGTACCAGGATGGATTGAATAACGGGACTTATGAGCCTCGTCCATGTGACACCCAGCTATTCTACGCTGGCACTGTACTGGTGTGACATATGTTATGATTATATGTAGGCACTAAATTATTAAATAGGACATTAATTTGAGGTATTTGAAAGTTTGACAAACTCAAACTTTGCTAAAAATTACGTTGGCAATAATAAGTTAAACGCTTATCACGTAATGAACAAAATGCGAAATGAACGTCGGTGACTGCCCGGATAACGTTAAAATCCGAAAAATATTCCATTATGATTAAAACCCTATTTTTAATCATATTCGTGAAGAAAAAATTGTCAAAACGCTTAAAGTTCTTGTTTTGCGAATTTAAGCGCGTACTGCGCAATATGTAGGATCGTTGTGAGACCCAAACGAGTCGTTCATAAGAGATCTCGTCCAATATGAAAGGCGGAAACAGACGTATCGGAGTTATTTCAGCTGATTTACACAAAGAATCACTTTAATTGTCTCATGTATTGATATCAGATCGTTTTACAATGCTGGAGACACTTCGGCAGAGCTTTGCTACCGGAATCCAAACGTTACAAATGAAATGACCAAGACACATATATATAGGCTGCCCACTTCGCATGAAACAGTTTCACACGAATTGCCAGTTCTTGCGAACTGGTAACACTAGTTCGTGCGAAGTGGCTACATCCTACATGTTTCTCAATTTTCTCGTACTACGTGTCTAGATCTATCAATTTTAATACAAGACTCGATACAAGACGAAGTAGACAGACATATGCACCAACAGACTCCCCCTTGGATGTTGACGAAGTCTTCGGTGTCGAGTCTTCAGTATGTCAAGTCTTCAGTCTTTATCAGTCTTCTCGATCTCTTCAAAGTATTCTCCATTGTACGCATCCTCAATCTCTATCTCTATCTCTCTCTTTTCCTTTTTTTCTCCCAGCATCTCAATCCTGGCTCTATCCTCTTTCATCATCAGCAGCTTCTATCTTGAATACAGTTCCAGGATCAGAAACTGGATCTTGCATCTTCGGACTCCCCCTTTCGATAAGCTGGGATCGCAGTCTGGAATTCACAATCTACAATCGAAACCTGGATCAAACTCTGCTCTCACTTTGCAGCTTTCACAGGTTCAGGACCGTTTCCTGGCTTTCCGTAGCCACAGGATCTGGAACCCGGCTAGAATCTGCATAACCTTAGGAGTTGAAATCTGGCTGCTTTTACCTGCATAATCTCTACCTCAAAATAAATTTCAGAAATTTAAAAATTTGACAAATTTAGAGATCACTTTATAAAATCAATCTCAAATCATCACATGTAGATATCATTCAAAATGATTTAACATTTATAATCTCGGATGACCACATGTAAGAATACCATTTTTCTTATATCTAAACAAACTCTCCCAACCCTGTTGTTCATCATGTTTAGCACTTGGAATTTTGAAAATCAGCTTTTCAACACCAGTTGTCGAAAATCTTTTTGATTTTTTTCAAAATGTTATACTAAAACACATTCTTTTTGGGTTTTTGTTTTTAATGAACAGTTGTAAAGAAATATTTACAAACAATATTTTTGTGAGTTTGTGTAAGAGGATCATATCAGTTTATGAGACAAATCACTAACACCGTTAAGCTTAAAACATTTTAAGTTCTAAACGATTCACGTAGATTGTCAGTATACTGATCCACTTAAATTTTCACACAAAGTTCAACTGTTTCGAGATACGAGATTAGTATTTTAAGGACTTAAACTTATTCGCGTGTCCCACCTCAGAATATACTCCCGTATCCAGACTTCTATATTCAGTCTTACAGGTGAATGTACACTAATGATATCTGTAAACGGGTAATGCGAGACCATGAGAGCTCAGGTTAGAACTTCCGTTCAGATAAAGAGATGATGGCTCGTCTTTCGGTGTGTCCCGTTTGGGGATCTTTTCTTCAACAGCACATGATTTGCATTTTTCAATGTTTCATCATTTTTATGCTGAGGGAGGGCTTTAAGATTAAAGCCGTGCAGAGTATTATACGAGGACTAGGCTATTGCTCCCGCAAAATCAGAAGTCCTGGTATAATACCCCAGATATCATCACACACAAAGACCTAGTATGTCAGAAATAGAAAATCTTTCAAACAAGATTTTGGGGGTTACCCATATATCCGAGAGATGTTCCCCACGAGATAAGTATTTGATATTTAGGTTTATATCTCGAAAACAATCTACTGAATGAGTAAAAACCTATTGGCATATCATCAGTGAGACCGTTTATCACATTTTTCTATCCATTTCTTTAGCGTGTTGTGATAGTCCACTGATGTACTATCATTTCCTCTTTTCACAACAAAACTCGTTTTTTGATTTTTTCAATGTTTTTGGCTTTTTAGATTTTATCATGTTTTTGGATTTTTCAAATTTTCGAAATTTATAAATTTTTACTCCCCCTAAAATAAAAAATATGTTTCAATTTTTGATTTTCTGGGAAAATTTAAAAATAAACTGTACATAATAAACTGACAACTGATATGAATTGCTTCAATTTGCCATCCACTTGGCATAAACAATCAGAACTCCCCCTGACAACAAACTATTTTCCCATTATGATTTCAAAACACTTAAGTTTGTTTTAATCAAAATGGTTTTTCCGGAAAATTAGTTTTGTTGAAACCACTTGTAAGATCGGGGTTTAATTCATCACTTTGTTTTTTTTTAACCATTTGTATGAAAGTTAAATCAAGTTCAACTTAATGACCTTGATTAACCACTTGTAAGTTCACTTTTCAACAATACCATTTGTAAATCAAAATATGACAATTTTTGAGATTATTGAGAAAGATGCCGATTCATGCTCCACGATTACCAACTTGGGAGCTCCGGCAAGTTACCGTTTGTAAAAATTTAACACTTGTAGGTTTTTTACAAAAATGTTTTTCAAGAATGATGCCGATTCCTACTCCCCAATTACCAACCTGGGAGTTCCGACAAGTCAAGATTTTTAAGTAAAAAGATTCACCCAAGCCTGACCAGCCTTAGGTGTAACCGGGTTATTTTCACTCGGTCTCTGAACATTCCTTTTTTATTTCAAATTTTCAGCCCGCAATGGTGGAAAGGTGACATCATCCATTGGCAGTACTGACTTTTCTCTTTTTAGTTCAACTGGTGGCTCTTGTGACTTTGACAAATCAGATTCATCGCCAGATTTAACATCTGATTTCTTAACAACCCAATTTTGGTTGTTAAGATTCACATTTCTTTTGTGAAAACATCTTGAACTTTCACCAACTTCAAATATAGAATTTTTAAATACTTTGAATTTGTCCGTTGGTGGTTCAGTTTTATCTGAAAATTTAACTTTCTTTGTTTGATTAACCAATTTTTCTTTTTTTATTCTCTCTTTTGTCCTCAGATTTGTATCTGATGAATTCGTTTTACTTGACTGATCATTCTTTGTTGAGTAAAGCGATTCATCAGAACTTTTATTTGAATCAACTGTTGTATCCAAGGACAAAATCTTTTCAAGATACTCTCTTGCTTTCTTTCTTTTCTTTCTCAGTCTATCTTTCTGCCCTTGTGATAATTTCACTTTCTGTTCTTTGGGTTTTTCTTCAATTTTGACTGTTTTCTTTACCATTCTATGAGATCCAGCCCTCGATCTTTTCTTTGATCTCATTGGGAAATCTTTGGCAATATGACCTCTGATTTGACATTCATAGCATCTTCTTGTCTCAAAACTCTGACTTTGGCAGTTAACAGCAATGTGTCCTTCAAAACCACATTTGTAACACACACTGTTATCATACCATTCTCCACTTTCAAACCACAAACTTAAATCATAACACTGATTTGATTTGTAGTACTCATCATTTCTCTGTTTTCTATCATTGTAATGATTTGTCTTTGAAGAATCTTCATTCCATCTTCTCCTGTTAGCTTGATTTGTCTTTTGAGCACCGTGGTCAAACCTGCACCACTTATTATCAACTTTTTGTGAGTTTTGATTTTCAAATTTTTGTGATTTTTTATAAAGATTGGATGATTGAACTGATGATCTTTTATTGTTACTTTGAAAATTTTTAGAATTTTTAACATTTTGTTTTTGTTCCACATTCTTCTTAAAAGGTTTTTGCGTTAAGCATTCACCTTTTTCAGTAGAATGTAAAACAGTTTCTTGAAAATTTTCTTTTAATTTCAAAAAAAAAATCTTTTTATCATTTTCATCATCAGATTTATCATCACAATCCTCAATTATGACATCGTCATAATTTGTGACATTGTCACTTATTGGAATTTCATTGATCGATTTTGGACATATATGATCTAGTATTACTGACGAGGTCACAAAACCTTTCAATTTCTTTTCTAAATCAGTAATTTTATTTTTAGCACTCTCAACTTCATTTTCAAGTCGAGTAATTTTCTCAAGATGAGAGTTTATTGCCTTTTGATTTTCAATTTTATTTTTATTCAAAACAGATTTTTCATTTTCTAAAATGTTTATTTGATTTTCAAAATCTTTTTCATTTTCTTTTAAAATTTTGTTTAAAAATGTCAAACTCTTCACATCTTTCAGAAGTTTGACATTGTCTGATCTAGATTTATCACATTTTGAGCACACTGGTTCAGAACTTGACTCTTCTTGAATTGACTCTGTCTTGAATGTACCTGCAGAAAATTTTTTTAAGAAAATCAAGAGGATTCATATTTTTATCTATATAGCAACCCCTCTTAATATCATATTTCATAACATTTTTTGCTGCAAGACATATTTTAAATCTTCTGCTTATTTCAAGAATCACATCCAAACTTATTTTATCTAGATTATTTTCTATTTCATTTATCAAATTTTTCTTTTTCTTATTAATTTCATAACTGTGTATTTTTAGCTCTTTGATAAATCATTTTGCATAAAACTTTGAAAATCTAGAATCCTTTTTCAGTTTAATCAAAAATTCATTCCACTCTGCAGGTAACGCATCTGCAAATTTTGATATCTTTTCAGCATTTGACATTCTTATCTCGAATCTTTCTAAATTGTCAAGTAATTTATCATACTGGTCTTCCAACTCATTCACTGTTTCATCTTTTTTACTCAAAAAACATTCAAGTCTTTTAACCCAAACATTCTCTTTCTCATCTTCTTTCCTATTATCCAAATACATATCAAACCAATCATTTAAACTTTCAAGTTTATCGTTTTCCTTTTCGTCAAACATTTTAACCACAATTCAAACAACCTGATGTGATGTTTACTCAACCCGTGCAAATTGATTCAAACCTTCAAATGAACTGATCACAATTCAAACGACCTGGTTCTCTAAATGACCACTTCGTGCGAATTGAATGCTAATTCAAACGAATTGGACTTATCACATGACCTGGGGTTCAATTCGTACGACCTGGAAACTAATTCAAACGAACTGAGGTCAAGTTAATCAGTCCGTGCGAAGTGAAGTCTACTATGTCCAATCCGTGCGAATTGAGGTCCAATTCGTACGACCTGGGAAATCAATCCGTGCGAACAGGTTGTATTTCACACGATCTGGAAGTCCAATTCAAGCGAAGTGAAGCATTTTCGAACGATCTGATGAGTTTTTGTCAAAATTGATCAAGATTTAGGTCGAATTAAGGTCTGATTTTTCAAGGATTGATTAAAACAGTGTTTCGCATATTATATGTGAAAATCAATCCATTTTATCCGTAAAATCTTGGTTAATTTTGAAAAATCTTGAAGAAAGTGAGTAGAAATTATAAATTTTCTGTGCAATCGAGCTGAAATGGTAAGAACTCTTCCTCCTGAGCTCTGATACCACTTGTAGGATTGTTGTGAGACCCAAACGAGTCGTTCAGAAGAGATCTCGTCCAATACGAAAGGCGGAAACAGACGTATCGGAGTTATTTCAGCTGATTTGCACAAAGAATCACTTTAATTGTCTCATGTATTGATATCAGATCGTTTTACAATGCTGGAGACACTTCGGCAGAGCTTCGCTACCGGAATCCAAACGTTATAAATGAAATGACCAAGACACATATATATAGGCTGCCCACTTCGCATGAAACAGTTTCACACGAATTGCCAGTTCGTGCGAACTGGTAACACCAGTTCGTGCGAAGTGGCTACATCCTACATGTTTCTCAATTTTCTCGTACTACATGTCTAGATCTATCAATTCTAATACAAGACTCGATACAAGACGAAGTCGACAGACATATGCACCAACACAATACAGTGCGTATACTGCGAAACGCGGATGACGCAGCCAGTCTAAGTGAACGAAATATTATTTAGTAATATTTTGATGAGATTATTTTTATAGAATACTGAAAATAATTTTAAACGCCTTAAAACGCTGATAAAACGCGAAATAAAATACCCGGTAGCCAGTTAAATACCTGTGTTAGACATATATATGTGTATATATGTTATATAAGAGAGAATGTGTGAGAGTTGGTGAAAGGTGGCGGCTAGAGTGCCCACCCACATTTCATATTTGCCATGTGTTGTATTCTTACACAAACATAATCATTTCACTTTTCCTACTAACACACACTTAACATACAATTCCAAGAAAAACCTTTTCAAAACATCTTCTTCTTCCTTTGATACATCTCGGCCGAACACCCCCTTTACAACACCCATTTCCATTTTCAAAAGTTGTTTCATAAAAATCATGGCCATTCCAAGTTAGTTTCAAGCCATTTTGAAGATCAAGAGTTGATTTCAAGGAGGAACAAGCTTGTCTTTCATATAGATTTTCATCATCAACCATACTTTTACTCTTGAAAGGTATAAACCATATTCTTGTTAAACACTTTTGATGATGATGATGAGCATGATTCTCGAATGCTTGGGTTTTCACTATTCTTGAAATCAAACCAAACAAATGATTTTTATAAAAATAAAAATGTGAAGATATATGTATGTATAGTTGGCCGAAAGTTTATGTGTGTGTATAGTGTTTGTATTTTGAATTTTATTTGCAATGATACTTGTAAGATGGTTTCTTGAATAAACAAGATTATGTGCAAATGTATTAGAAGTATAAAGGAATGAATGAAACTTTATTTTTGATTTGAAATAATGTGAGTATATTGGTATGCATATGGCCAAAAATTTCTAGATATGTGTCACAGCTGTCACACCCTGGCTTTGCGGAAGCGTGGTATATTTTGGTGTGACTTCTTAATACCATAGCTTAATCATAACAAGCTATATGAATTTAAAAACCATGCAAGCCATCCATTAAGTTTTGAAAACAAAATACAGTACCATTGTTTTAACCAACAACCATAACCTTGTTCAACAACATTACAAACTAAAACATAACATAAACGTGGTTTAAGGACTGTGTCTTGTCCAGGAAAGAGACACATCCCCTAAACCCTGATGACTCCATGACAAATGCAGCGGAAAAACGTTCCATACCGTGCCAGATCTCGTTTAATTTCCTGAAATACATGTGAGTTGAAAAATCAACAATAATGTTGAGCGAGTTCATGTGCAAGTGAGTAAGTAAAACACTTGTAAGTATAAAAGTTTCCTGGTATGTAGCAGTGTAAGAGGACTTGTGATCACCAATGGTTTGCAAGGCCATTAGCATGTTGTGAAATGCAAGTAAGTAGACACAACCCTAGCTGATTTTTGCGTTGGGCAACCAAGTCACTCCAGGTCCGTTGTGGTTAGCCTCAGAGAGGTCCGTTTGGCCTAGAGCTGGGCTCGCTACACCCAGATAGATCTACCGCTCGAGTCCCTCGGTGTTCTAACTACCCATTCACATGATCTAAACCTCCTTACATTATTCATACCGTGTATAAAGTACTTGTAAACAAAGTAACATGTATTTCACCCCCGCAGTTAAGAAAACTGAAAACAGTTAGAGAAAAGGGGGACATGAACTCACAGTGAATGCGTATCTCTACCAAGCGTCTCCAATATAGTAAGCTGTGCAACGACCTACAAGTGCTAATTCTATTAGACGGACGGCCGTGCTTTAGCTTTACAGTTTATGTTTGCGGGAAATAGTTAGACAACTATTTCGTGTTACATGTCGTATATACTTGGTAGTTATCTTCCTTCCCAAGGATGGGGGATTTAATACATGTGCGTAAGTTACGTTTTATCAATTTTGTGGTAATGTAATTACCGGTGTAACTTATGTGTTTGTGGAAGCGTTCGCAAAGTTTTGGAATCATTAACGCTTGTAAATATTATTTTTACCCTAAAATAATATTTAAGTATTTTCACAAAATAATCACAAACAGTGTTGTGACAAATATATTTATCACGTTAATCTTTGTGAAAATCCCACCTCCGAATATTTAGTAAAATATAGTACTGGCGAAATTTATGTTTCAAAAGTATGCCCAAAAATAGTTCTAACACTTGTTGTGTAAAAAGTCTAAGTGTTAGGTTTTTAGAAAATTTCGCCAGAGTTTCCTTTGTAACTGGAGGTGGCCACGCTTTCAAGCGTATCATTTTCTTTTAACAAATCAACTCAATCAACTTCTTTATTCAATCAAACAATTTCCGATTCATCAAACTAGTCAACAAGTATGTAAATTTGTATGATCGCATGAACTTGCAGTTTTTCCGAATCTATAGTGTAAACACCCTTTATATGTGTAGATCTTTCTATAAAGTAGCTTTAATCTCATAAAAATCTCGTGTTTAGAGAAAACCGTCTTTACAACTTCTAGTAACAAGTGACAAATACACTTCTTTGTCGGATCTCTTTATTTCACAAGTGTCTATACACTTGTGGTTTATAAAATCATATTTATTAGTGCAAGATCCATCTTTAGAAAAACATGATTTCTTTAAAGTGTGGTCTTTCAAAAATACCACTTGCGGATACGTAGATCCGCTAGTTTTAAACACCATTTTACCGGTTAAATCACTTTTACACAAGTATAATATTTCTACACAAGTTCATGTCTCTAAAATGTGGTAGTGTTTCACCTTTAACCCTTGTATCCTTCAAAAACAAGCTTATGTGACGATACATGATTTTACAAAGTCGGGTTAAACGAAGATTCGAGCTACCACATTATAGATCGGGTCACAATAAGCACAAATTTCAAGTCCTACGACTTTTACACAAGTTATATGCTATTAACCACCATTTTTGTGATTTTACTAGACTTTAAAGATTCAAAACGCGTGTTTACGATATTTAACCGACGAAAGTTCTTTTAACCACTTTAGATGAGTGTAAAAACAAGTTTTAAAGGTTATACCTCTAGCTCAAGGCTAGGGAAGATCTTTGACGAAAAACGCGTGGATAAAAGCCAACAAACGAGGTCCTTCGCGTTCCACTTGCACCAAAGCTCCTAAAACGTGACCTCGGATGTTCGTATGATGATGGAATGATGAAGACAAGATCGAAAAGTGGGTGTATGGGGCTGGGGTGTTTCGGCCGAGAGTGGGAGAGAGCAAGAGAGATGAGTGAGTTGTGGTGTGTTAAGTGGTAAGCTCTAGTGATTAGTGATGGTTTATATAGGCAAAATTAGTGTTATTGCCCAATGGATAACATGTCCTAAAGATATTAGGCAACCTTGGATTTAACAAGATCTCAAGGTACTAGTGTGTCCCCTAGTTAGAGGGGCCGGTTACGAGAGCAAGGGGGGGGGGTATCTAGTTCGATTTTAATTAGATGGTTAGGAGTTTAGTTAAGGTTAACTAAGTTAGTTTAGGTTTTTAAACTCCGTTAGTTATAAGTAGCGTGTTATGACGGGTGTTAGGGTAACCAGGGACCCTAACTGGCTCAGAAAAAGAGTAATAATAAAAATACTAATATTTTCATGTTCCGGGTAATGTCCGGGTGTCCGGTTGGATAGTAATCCGTTAAAGTGTTACAAAAGACATTAAAGTGTCGTTATTACATTTTTAGTGACACAATTTGTTTTCCCGACACTTTAGAAAGTGTCTAGTGATATTTTCTCATGTACTGGCACTTTACTAGTCAGCTAGAAGCCGGTTAAATTGTTAAAGTGCTGTGTTTTGGTACTTAAAGTACGTTCTGGCACATCCGAATCAGTGTATCTTATCCCCTAGAGACGCGGTAACACAACCCTTATATCCTACACTCACTACCAGTGTAGCCAAAATATATGAGGCTCTTAACAGGCCTTAGAGGCAGTATCTGCCTGATGCTGGTTATATCAGCATGTTCACTGTGTATCCGTTTAGTGCTACTGTGCTTTTTGTGCATCATGTTTGTCACTAGGGTTCAGTATGTAATCAATGTAGTGACAGCAAATAAAGTATGATGCAAGTAAGTGCATGTATCAGTATGCAGGTAGCAGTCTATCAGCTAGTTCAATCAAGCACAGTAATCAAGTAGTAATTAATCATTAATTAAGTCGTACGGATACCTGGTTTTGTGCGGGTTGTCACATTCTCCCCCCGTTAAATAAATTTCGTCCCGAAATTTAAGTTCTGCTTGTAGAAGCAGGGTTCTTAGGAAATAAGTGGGGGTATTTCTCTTTCATCCGGTCCTCACGTTCCCAGGTAAATTCAGGACCATGTCTGGCATTCCAACGTACCTTGACGAGTTTGACACTGCTCCGGCGGGTCTTGTTAACTTTCCAATCCGTGACCTCAACAGGTTCTTCAACGAAGTGGAGCGTGTCATCGATATGAATCTCGTCGATAGGAATGGCAACGTCAATTTGAGTTGGACTTTTCTTTAAATTGGATACATGAAATGTATCGTGAACACCATTCAGTTCAGCAGGTAGGTCCAACTTGTATGCTACTGTCCCAATTCTTTCTAGAATTCTAAAGGGACCAATGTAGCGTGGATTTAACTTTCCTCGCTTTCCAAAGCGCACTACCCCTTTCCAGGGTGAAACCTTTAACAACACCATTTCTCCGACTTGGAAGTCCACATGCTTCCGGTTTGGATCCGCGTAGGCCTTTTGCCTGTGGCGAGCGGCTTCGATGCGTTTAAGTACTTGCGCGATCTTATCTGTCGTCTCTTGGACCATCTCGGGACCAGCAAGCTGCCTATCACCTGCGTCAGACCAACATAGTGGTGATCGGCACTTGCGTCCGTATAGGGCCTCAAAAGGCGCAACACCAATACTGGTGTGGTAGCTGTTGTTATATGAAAATTTGACCAACGGTAAGTGTTTATCCCAGCTACCTCCTAAGTCCATAACACATGCCCTCAGCATGTCTTCCAACGTTTGTATTGTTCGCTCGCTCTGGCCGTCAGTTTGCGGATGGAATGCAGTGCTCAGATTCAATTGTGAGCCAAAAGATTCTTGGAAAGATTGCCATATTCTTGACACAAATCTTCCGTCTCTATCAGAGATGATCGAGAGTGGTACTCCATGTCGTGCTACGATCTCTCTCATGTAAATTTCCGCAAGTTTACTAGTACTGTCTTTCTCCCTGATTGGCAGAAAGTGTGCGGACTTTGTTAGGCGGTCAACAATCACCCAAATCATATCATGGCCTCTTGGCGTTCTTGGCAGTTTTGTAACAAAATCCATTGAGATTTGTTCCCATTTCCACTTGGGAATCTCAGGCTGTTGCAGAAGTCCCGAAGGCTTCTGGTATTCTGCCTTGACCTTAGCGCATGTTAAACATTTGCTCACGTAAACAGCAACGTCGCCTTTCATCCTAGGCCACCAATAGTAATTTTTGAGATCCTGGTACATCTTATCTGATCCAGGGTGGATAGAGTACCGTGACTTGTGCGCTTCGTCGAAAATAACCTCCCTTAATCCACCAAACAGAGGAACCCAAATCCTTTTCTCAAAACATAACGTTCCTTCCTCGTTTGGTACCAAAAGCTTCTCCATTCCACGGAGATATTCTTCCTCAAGGTTTCCCTCCTTGAGAGCTTCCTTTTGTGCAGCACGAATGCGCGAGGGAAGGTCGGTTCGTACAATCATTTCCAAAGCTCTAACCCTTATGGGCTTGATTCTTTCTTTACGACTTAGGGCATCGGCGACTACATTCGCCTTCCCTGGGTGATACTTTATCTCGCAGTCGTAATCGTTCAATAATTCGACCCATCGTCTTTGCCTCATGTTCAACTCTTTCTGGTTGAATATATGTTGCAGGCTCTTGTGATCTGTGAAGATTGTGCACTTCGTACCATACAGGTAGTGTCTCCAGATCTTTAGTGCAAAAACCACTGCGCCAAGCTCTAAATCATGTGTGGTATAATTCTTTTCGTGCACTTTCAGTTGGCGTGATGCGTAAGCAATGACCTTCTGGCGTTGCATCAACACACAACCCAATCCCTGACGCGATGCGTCGCAGTATACCACAAAATCGTCGGTACCTTCCGGTAGAGCTAAGATTGGCGCGTTGCAGAGCTTATCTTTCAATATCTGAAACGCTTCGTCCTGTTTGATTCCCCAATCAAACGTCTTATCCTTCTGGGTCAGGAGCGTCAACGGTTGAGCGATTTTCGAAAAATCCTCGATGAACCTTCGATAGTAGCCAGCCAAACCCAAGAATTGTCGAATCTCGGTTGGCGTTGTAGGCGTCTCCCAATTCTTGATTGCCTCGATCTTTGTGGGATCAACATGAATTCCATCCCCATTAACCACATGTCCAAGAAACTGGACTTCGCGTAGCCAAAACTCGCACTTGGAGAATTTGGCGTACAGTTGTTCCTTCTTTAGCAGCTCCAAAATGGTTCTAAGATGTTGTTCGTGTTCAGCCTTCGTCTTTGAGTAAATCAGGATGTCGTCGATGAATACAATCACGAACTTGTCTAAGTATGGCTTGCAAACTCTATTCATTAGATCCATGAATACCGCCGGTGCGTTTGTCAAACCAAATGGCATCACGAGGAACTCGTAGTGTCCATAACGAGTTCGGAAGGCTGTTTTCGGGATACTTTCCTCCTGTATCCTTAGTTGATGGTATCCAGATCGAAGATCGATCTTAGAGTAACAGCTTGAGCCTTGAAGTTGATCGAACAGATCGTCGATTCTTGGCAGTGGATACCTGTTCTTGATCGTTAGCTTGTTCAGTTCTCTATAGTCAATACACATGCGGAAACTTCCGTCTTTCTTCTTGACAAACAAGACCGGAGCTCCCCAAGGCGAGAAGCTTGGTCGGATAAAACCCTTATCTAACAGCTCCTGGAGCTGTGTTGACAATTCCTGCATCTCTGATGGAGCAAGTCTGTATGGTGCCTTAGCTACAGGCGCTGCGCCTGGAACTAAGTCAATGTGAAACTCCACTTGCCTCTGAGGTGGCAATCCGGGTAAGTCTTCTGGGAATTCTTCTGGATACTCCCTTACTACAGGGATGTCTTCGATTGTTGGCTCAGCAGCCTTCTTATCCACGATGTGTGCCAGAAAAGCAACACATCCTTTTTGTAAACACTTCCTTGCCTTCAAGCAGCTGATAAATCTTAGCGGCGTGTCACGCTTCTCTCCGTGAACCACAATTGTCTCACCATCGTCAGTTGGGATACGAACAACTTTCTCGTGACATACTATCTCCGCCTTGTTTCCGGATAACCAATCCATTCCTACTACCACGTCGAAGCTTCCCAATGGGACTGGTAGTAGATCCAGAGTAAACTCGCGTTCTCCCAATTCTATCACGCAGCCTCTGATTACTTCGTCGGCTCCAACTAACTTTCCATTAGCTAATTCGATCGAGTAGGGTATGTCTAACTTATTAGCAGCTAACCCAAGCATATTCTTAAATTCTAGTGATACGAAGCTATAGTCGGCACCAGTATCAAATAAAACGGATGCATAGCGTTGATTGATAGGGAACGTACCGGTAACAACATTTGGATCTTGGCGTGCTTCTCTAGCTTCAAGTTGGAACACTCTACCACGGGCTTGATTCAGTGTTGGGCAATTCTTCTTAAAATGCCCGATTTCCCCGCAGTTGTAGCATCCGAGTCTCTGCCCATTACCATCCCCATTTCCAGCTGGGGTGTTGTTCTGGTTGGCATTGCCAGCCTGATTTGCATTGTTGCCTCGGTTTCTGTTTCCTCCAAAATTTAGGCGGTTTCCATTTCCACCACGGTTATCATTCCTATTTCCATATCCTCCCTGGCCTCCACGGCCAGTACCAATCCAACAGGTGTCCTTCAAATGACCACGTTTCCCGCATACTTCGCATACTTTTAGCTGACATTGACCCGAATGGTGGCGTAGACAGGTATTGCATCTGGGCTGGGTGCCCATGTATCCTCTTCCTTTCCTTCCACTGCCAGCTGCACCCTGAGCTGGCGTGCTTGGTGCTCCTCTCTTACCATCACCGCTAACACTTTGTTTGAAGTTTGAAAACTTTCTTTTGTTACTTCCGGACGACTCAACATGCGTCTCTTTCTCCTTTGCCTTTACATCACCAAACTTGTTTAAACGAATCCCCTCCTCGGTGAGAGCCACGCTCAAATCGATGGCTTCAGTGATAGTTGCTGGTTTGGAGGAGGTTACCATGCTTATTATTTGGGGAGCCAAACCCCAAATGAAGCGCTCGATTCGCTTGTATTCTGGCGTAACCATGTAAGGAACCACTTGAGATAGGTCATGAAACCTCTGAACGTACTCTGCTACTTTCGGACCATCCATCTTTAAATGCCAAAATTCAGTCTCCAACCTCTGAATTTCTGCGCGTGAACAGTACTTTTTGCGCATCAACTCTTTCAATTCGGCCCAAGTAAGGGCGTAGGCGGCAGCTTCGCCTAAGGTTTGGACTTGTAAGTTCCACCAAGATAGGGCTCCATCGAGAAATAGCCCTGAAATGTATGTGACTTGTTGATCCTCAGCGCATTTGCTCATGCGTAAGACGGAATCAGTTTTCTCAGCCCAGCGGGTAAAGGCAACTGCACCTCCCATGCCATCGAAGTTAACTGGTTTGCAGTCTAAGAACTGCTTGTAGGTGCATCCTGCACGTATGTTAAAACATGTGTTTGGCATTAGCATCACCGCTAAAATCTCCAACTAGTTCATGGTAGGTTCGAATGGCGTAGTATTACCGTGAGGTGGATTGTTATTGCCTTGATTAACACTTCCGCTCCCTCCTGGCTGAGAAGCTGCATACTGCGCTATGGCAGCAGCAATGACTTGTTGTAGCTCTTCCTGAGTGGTAGGCATAGGCTGCTGTTGTCGTCTTGGCGGCATCTTTCTAAAAGATGGTTTAAGTTGGTTAGGCCATAGAAGGCTCCGTGTTTATAATACGTGAATCAGTTCGTAATATAGCGTACGTATATAACGGTAATAATAGTATAATCGCATATCATCTCATGTTATCACACATCACAAATATCAATCACACAACATCCCATACCATAACAATGCAAATAAGTAATCAAGCGAGTCCAAATATGGTGAGAAAACTGCGATTGCCATATAAATGAGACCACATCGTAAGTGTATACATACAATCATCAATCACTAGGGGCTACATCACCCCTGTCAAAAACTACATCAGTATCAATACAACATCAAGTACATAACAAAAGTCAAGTCATAAGTAGTCTCCCAAAAAGTTGTGCAGTCAAAAAGCAATCGCCGCCTTATCACCTCGCCTACCCAAGTGGCACCGATGAGCTCTAAGCAGATGGTGGTGGTGGAGGAGGAAAATGGGTATAAAACAAACGGCGCAACTGTAACCAGTTCGCCTCCATCGCCTGCTGTGTACGAATAATGGAAGCAATCTGCTGCTCCATAGTAGTAAGACGAGCAGCAAAGTCAGGGGGTAATGGTCGTGATGGCTGCAACGGAGAGGGTACCCGGCCATGGCACTGACATGGCTGCAGGCGGGCTCTCTCCAACTCCTGTAGTCGCTGCTCATGCGACTCATGCTGGTGTACAAATGACATCAATACATCCTCGATAGTGTGTCCTACGTGGAACCTGTGGTATGGATCAGTGGGTGGCATAGGGGAAAATGGTGACCACAGCAGTGGCTCACGTGTGGGGTCAAAGGGTGCCACCCCAAAAGGAGCTGTAGTGGGTGGAACAAAAGGAATCTGAGTCATGAAAGGCATGGGCATCGGTACATGCCCATCAGGGTGTGCTGAAGAGCCCTCTCCAGGCCCTGCTGGAGGTATAAACATAGGGACCTGAAACGAAAAGTCAACGTGTGGTGCAACAGAAACCTGTGGAGGGAATGGGGGAACGTCCTCGTCTGCTGGTATCCAGCCATGCTGGGCAGACTCGTCCGGTGGATCCATATGAGCTGCGAATGGTGCATGTCCGGGCTCTATGGGAACGGGATCAAATAAAGGGGCTACAACAGGGTGAACGGGTGCCAAGTGCTCCATAGGGGGGTCAACTGGTACAACAATAATGGGTAACGGATCAATGGGATCAACAGGAACGTCAATGTGGTGATCATCAGCCATGGGCTCAAAAGGTACATCAGCATGCGCAAGGCCATGCTCTGGTAACGGATCAAGGGCAGCTGCCTGCTCAGGAGCAATGGCAGGCTCAAAGTCATCAAATGCCATGTCAAAATCGAAATCAGGATCAATAGGATCAAAAGGGTCATCAGGATCTGCTGGACCCTCCATAAACTGGTCCATCGGGACAAACTCCAAGTCACGATCAGGGTCAAACCCTGGGGGAAACATAGGGTCGGAATCCTCCACGTCCTCGTGGTCAAAAGTGGGACTGGGGATGGGGGCGACAGAAGATGCATGATCAGAATCTGACTCGTGAGAGTAGTGCTGCGCACTCGGGGCATGTGAGGGTACAGAGGCCACAGACTCAAAGGAGTCCGCGACTGGGGAGTGAGCAGGTGACTCCGCGGCAGGAGCATCTGCGATCAACAAGGGATCGGCGGCAGGAAGGGCCTCGCCCTGAGCATCCTCCTCAAAAGGCTCCTCATCGAACATATCGATATCATCCTCCTCATCATCAATGGGTAAGTCGTAGGCTGGGTACGCAGCCAGCGGTATAGGAGCAGGGATCAGTGCCAAGGGTAGATCCCCTGCGATAGGACCATCTGCGAGCTCGCCAGCACCGTCAGGTAGTGCAAAGGGCTGGAAATCGTCCTCATCTGTGCTCGTGAAGTCGGACGTGTAAACCTCATGCTCTGACGACTCCAGGTCATCTGATACAATACGCCTGGGGTCGGTGATGTCTGAACCACCTGAATCAGCCGAATCCATGTATCTGTAACATAAACACAAGTATGCACAAATAGTCAATCATAAATCAAGTAATCACATAAGTCATCAAGTAAGGCATCACATAATTCCTCCTAGTCTTACTAGTCAATACCATCCAGTCTACAAGACTGCTCTATCCTTCACTTAAACCAAACCTCGATCCTCCAGATCGAACCTATAACAAATCAACGTGCTCAACTACCTTAATCACCTCGATCCTCCAGATCGATCCTATAACAAACCAACGTGCTCAACCACCTTAACCATCTCGATCCTCCAGATCGATCCTATATCAAACCAACGTGCTCAATCACTTTAACCATCTCGATCCTCCAGATCGATCCTCAGCCCTCCAAGCTGAACTTATAATTAATAAAATGTGCTCAACATTTGTTTGTAAAAAGTGTGGATCTGGACTTAAGTGGTATGCAGAAAAATGTTTTCGTGAGAGCCCTAGTGATCATAGTCTAGACTCGAGACAGAATCCTAGTTCGCTATGATCAGAGCTCTGATACCAAGCTGTCACACCCTGGCTTTGCGGAAGCGTGGTATATTTTGGTGTGACTTCTTAATACCATAGCTTAATCATAACAAGCTATATGAATTTAAAAACCATGCAAGCCATCCATTAAGTTTTGAAAACAAAATACAGTACCATTGTTTTAACCAACAACCATAACCTTGTTCAACAACATTACAAACTAAAACATAACATAAACGTGGTTTAAGGACTGTGTCTTGTCCAGGAAAGAGACACATCCCCTAAACCCTGATGACTCCATGACAAATGCAGCGGAAAAACGTTCCATACCGTGCCAGATCTCGTTTAATTTCCTGAAATACATGTGAGTTGAAAAATCAACAATAATGTTGAGCGAGTTCATGTGCAAGTGAGTAAGTAAAACACTTGTAAGTATAAAAGTTTCCTGGTATGTAGCAGTGTAAGAGAACTTGTGATCACCAATGGTTTGCAAGGCCATTAGCATGTTGTGAAATGCAAGTAAGTAGACACAACCCTAGCTGATTTTTGCGTTGGGCAACCAAGTCACTCCAGGTCCGTTGTGGTTAGCCTCAGAGAGGTCCGTTTGGCCTAGAGCTGGGCTCGCTACACCCAGATAGATCTACCGCTCGAGTCCCTCGGTGTTCTAACTACCCATTCACATGATCTAAACCTCCTTACGTTATTCATACCGTGTATAAAGTACTTGTAAACAAAGTAACATGTATTTCACCCCCGCAGTTAAGAAAACTGAAAACAGTTAGAGAAAAGGGGGACATGAACTCACAGTGAATGCGTATCTCTACCAAGCGTCTCCAATATAGTAAGCTGTGCAACGACCTACAAGTGCTAATTCTATTAGACGGACGGTCGTGCTTTAGCTTTACAGTTTATGTTTGCGGGAAATAGTTAGACAACTATTTCGTGTTACATGTCGTATATACTTGGTAGTTATCTTCCTTCCCAAGGATGGGGGATTTAATACATGTGCGTAAGTTACGTTTTATCACTTTTGTGGTAATGTAATTACCGGTGTAACTTATGTGTTTGTGGAAGCGTTCGCAAAGTTTTGGAATCATTAACGCTTGTAAATATTATTTTTACCCTAAAATAATATTTAAGTATTTTCACAAAATAATCACAAACAGTGTTGTGACAAATATATTTATCACGTTAATCTTTGTGAAAATCCCACCTCCGAATATTTAGTAAAATATAGTACTGGCGAAATTTATGTTTCAAAAGTATGCCCAAAAATAGTTCTAACACTTGTTGTGTAAAAAGTCTAAGTGTTAGGTTTTTAGAAAATTTCGCCAGAGTTTCCTTTGTAACTGGAGGTGGCCACGCTTTCAAGCGTATCATTTTCTTTTAACAAATCAACTCAATCAACTTCTTTATTCAATCAAACAATTTCCGACACATCAAACTAGTCAACAAGTATGTAAATTTGTATGATCGCATGAACTTGCAGTTTTTCCGAATCTATAGTGTAAACACCCTTTATATGTGTAGATCTTTCTATAAAGTAGCTTTAATCTCATAAAAATCTCGTGTTTAGAGAAAACCGTCTTTACAACTTCTAGTAACAAGTGACAAATACACTTCTTTGTCGGATCTCTTTATTTCACAAGTGTCTATACACTTGTGGTTTATAAAATCATATTTATTAGTGCAAGATCCATCTTTAGAAAAACATGATTTCTTTAAAGTGTGGTCTTTCAAAAATACCACTTGCGGATACGTAGATCCGCTAGTTTTAAACACCATTTTACCGGTTAAATCACTTTTACACAAGTATAATATTTCTACACAAGTTCATGTCTCTAAAATGTGGTAGTGTTTCACCTTTAACCCTTGTATCCTTCAAAAACAAGCTTATGTGACGATACATGATTTTACAAAGTCGGGTTAAACGAAGATTCGAGCTACCACATTATAGATCGGGTCACAATAAGCACAAATTTCAAGTCCTACGACTTTTACACAAGTTATATGCTATTAACCACCATTTTTGTGATTTTACTAGACTTTAAAGATTCAAAACGCGTGTTTACGATATTTAACCGACGAAAGTTCTTTTAACCACTTTAGATGAGTGTAAAAACAAGTTTTAAAGGTTATACCTCTAGCTCAAGGCTAGGGAAGATCTTTGACGAAAAACGCGTGGATAAAAGCCAACAAACGAGGTCCTTCGCGTTCCACTTGCACCAAAGCTCCTAAAACGTGACCTCGGATGTTCGTATGATGATGGAATGATGAAGACAAGATCGAAAAGTGGGTGTATGGGGCTGGGGTGTTTCGGCCGAGAGTGGGAGAGAGCAAGAGAGATGAGTGAGTTGTGGTGTGTTAAGTGGTAAGCTCTAGTGATTAGTGATGGTTTATATAGGCAAAATTAGTGTTATTGCCCAATGGATAACATGTCCTAAAGATATTAGGCAACCTTGGATTTAACAAGATCTCAAGGTACTAGTGTGTCCCCTAGTTAGAGGGGCCGGTTACGAGAGCAAGGGGGGGGGGGTATCTAGTTCGATTTTAATTAGATGGTTAGGAGTTTAGTTAAGGTTAACTAAGTTAGTTTAGGTTTTTAAACTCCGTTAGTTATAAGTAGCGTGTTATGACGGGTGTTAGGGTAACCAGGGACCCTAACTGGCTCAGAAAAAGAGTAATAATAAAAATACTAATATTTTCATGTTCCGGGTAATGTCCGGGTGTCCGGTTGGATAGTAATCCGTTAAAGTGTTACAAAAGACATTAAAGTGTCGTTATTACATTTTTAGTGACACAATTTGTTTTCCCGACACTTTAGAAAGTGTCTAGTGATATTTTCTCATGTACTGGCACTTTACTAGTCAGCTAGAAGCCGGTTAAATTGTTAAAGTGCTGTGTTTTGGTACTTAAAGTACGTTCTGGCACATCCGAATCAGTGTATCTTATCCCCTAGAGACGCGGTAACACAACCCTTATATCCTACACTCACTACCAGTGTAGCCAAAATATATGAGGCTCTTAACAGGCCTTAGAGGCAGTATCTGCCTGATGCTGGTTATATCAGCATGTTCACTGTGTATCCGTTTAGTGCTACTGTGCTTTTTGTGCATCATGTTTGTCACTAGGGTTCAGTATGTAATCAATGTAGTGACAGCAAATAAAGTATGATGCAAGTAAGTGCATGTATCAGTATGCAGGTAGCAGTCTATCAGCTAGTTCAATCAAGCACAGTAATCAAGTAGTAATTAATCATTAATTAAGTCGTACGGATACCTGGTTTTGTGCGGGTTGTCACACACCCCGACCGCGTAAAACAACAAATCGCGGCGGAAACATCGGGGCGTGTTGCAACAGAATTAATGTTTCATAACCATGGATATCAAAAGTGTTTCGTTTTATTAAACATTGAATAATTACATCGTCTTGAAATCTAAATATACAATTTAAACATAATCTATCATTGTTATTGAGTCACTAAGGCCTTGTCCAGTCCTATGTGAGCATGCATCTTATCAATCGATATCATTCAACAATACCTGAAACATATGTGAAAACGAGGTCAGCAAAGAAATGCTGGCGAGTACATAGGTTTTGTAGGAGTGTCGAAATCATGGCTAGTTTAGACGTTGCAATACTTTATTTAAAAACCTTGTTTTGAAAAGAGTATAATATTGCAACTTAATTAACCAACTCAAATCAAGCGGGTTATAATTTGTAAAACCTCGTAGCCATGACTCTTAACCCAAAAACATTTGTTTTAGTAAATTATTTGAAAAACAATGATAAGTTCAGGTGATATGTATAAATAGGAGAATAATGCATGATTAAATGAATAACCATGTAAAAAAATGAGTTTGTATAAGATAAGTTGTTTGTAAATAAATGTCTTGTGAAAAGTATGTTACTTGTATAAAATGTTCTATGTCTCAAACTGAAATGATTCAAATAACGCTACAATATGTAATACCATACAAACACTTATATATAGGAAGTACCAGCGGCGTATCCACCATGCTTGTATCATATTCCACACGCATTGTTACTTAATCACTTAATCCAAACCAAACCACCAAAGAAATGTTCATGCCCAAATGTAAATCATGTAATATGTATAACCAAAATAATATCGTATATCGCTTTGAAGCCAATCGTTTACCCAATCGTTAAAACATCGTGTGAAACCCAATCGTTACCCAATCGTTAAAACATCGTGTGAAAACCAATCGTAAATCGTTTAATTCGTTTTAGGTCGTGAAACTACTTATAAGGTCGTCTCGCTAATAACATTCAAACCTTCGTGACTTTCATCGCTTCTCGTTTTCGTCGCTTCTCGTTTTCGTATTAACAAACCTCCATAGGGTAAATTAATAATTACAGATTCAGTCGCTACCTACCATACCCACACATAACCACGGGTGTAGTAAATAACGGGATTTGTCAGATCCTATGGTACCATAACCTAATACTGGTCGGCTTGATCATTGCTAATGAATGTCATTTGTTATGTAACTACAACCAACAAGTTTGTTCACTTTATGAAATCGTTATTAGTTTTGTATAAATCGCTTTAATTGTTTTTGAAACCATCGTTATAACATCGAAAACATTTAGCACATATGAGTCACCCCAAAACAATTGAAAACAGTAAAATAGGGGAAAATGTACTCGCCTGAGAATGCTTGGAGGTCTTGAACAACTACCAAGTAAGCTAGAGGAGTCCCGGAAATCAAACGGTACCTAATATAGGTAACTACATAATTAACCCGGACCTAAATCGGAAGACTGGGTAGCAGGAGGGTTTGTAAACCAAATGAGTGTAGGAACTCATATGATATGGTTTAACAAAGCCTACATACTAAACGAAACTTAACCTAAGTATTATCGACCCATCGCGACCCATTAAGGTAACTTATGCTACTTTAACGCGTCGTGCGCGTGAAACGCGTTCGGACCGTCTAACTAGTCCTATGACAGGTGTTATATGCCTAAACATGTTACATAATTAGTTATGTGACAAAAGTTTAGGTTACATATGCTTAATTACCAATTATACATTAAAAGGGTATTCTGGTAATTTACCTAAGGCATATAAACTACCTATCATAAACTACTCAAACGATGTGACCATAGGGTATAACCTCGGAAGGTTATTCCCTACCTACTATGGTCACCTAATGTATTTGGTCGGATCTTAATGATCGACCAAATGGGTCGAGTTCGAAGGTATAGGCGATTTATTAGATCGCCTACCCTACGACCCTAGACAACGTGGTAATCAGTGGGCATAGTCCCAAGGGACTATGACCAACGTGATTACACTCACGTTGCGAAGTTCAAACGAACTTCGCATTGACCATTACTGGTCAACGCTGAAAGTCAAACAAAGTTTGACTTTCTGACTCGAAAAGCAGTAAAATAAGAAAAAGAACGAAAGAATACTTACGAAGGGTCCCCGAATGCTAACCCAGATCAAAATAGCTCAGGTATGAAACGAAGGTTCCAACTTAGAGCCCAAATGATCAGATTTGTGAGAAATGAAGTAAAGGGGGTGGGGTATTTATAGATTTCGGGTAACCGTTAAGATCGTTTCTTGAATAACGTGCCTTAATCGGAACCGTACACTTGTCGTAAAGTTGTGGTGTCCAGGAAGTTTGTTCTTATCCGCTGACTAGACGATAGGAAACGAGTGGACACGAATCAATCAGCTGCAACTTGCAAACAAAACATTGAATCTGGTCAGTTTTAGGCAGTCGCGTAGCGCGACTGGTAAGTCTTTAGGGCTCGCGCTACGCGACACCCCTCCCTGTTCCAGAAATGTTTCATAAATGACAGGTTTAGTCCCTGCACGTGTTTAAGCCCTTTTTCAATGCGTTTGAGCCCCGTTGACCTCATTTCAAGGCTCTAAAATGAAGTTAAAGTATAGGGAACTCAAAACATACTCGAAAATATGCCGGATGATGGTTCGTTTGGTCGTACGAACGCGATGTTCGCTTAATTACGACGGAATGCGCATAAGCGCGAAAAACGATCCAAATGACGCAACGAATGAATTTTTGGCAAGCCAAACACTAAAGCATAATATAGTCATGCTTACATAAATTTTTGGATGTCCGGATGTATTCAGAACGTAAGTTATGCGCGAAAATGCAAACTTGTGCACTTTTTGACACTTTTAGTCCCTGAATGACACAAAAGTTTATTTTAGCATACCGAACACCTCAAAGCCTATTTCTAAGCTATGTGAAGGGTATTGATGGTATGTTTAACTTATGGTCATGCTCCGGAATGTCTGTTACAGTTCGAATTGGCATACTTTCGCAGTTTGTCAACTTTAGTCCCTGTAAGCGATTAAACTTTGATTTCACCACACCAAACCTTCCAAAACTTATATCTAAGTTATGTAAAGGTTATTTAAGGTATGTTAAGCCTATTTCACTATTCCGGAGTGTTCGTTGGATTAAACTGGTTATATTTACGCATCAGAGCGCGTATAACCCTCCCGAAAGCGATTTAAAGCTTAAAATCAAACAAGAGTTGATATGTGTAAAAGATACACATAATTTTACAAATCCCAAGTATGAAATATAATATTTCATTGGTTTGGTATTTGTTTGATGGCCGTGGAGGCACAGGTGTTACAGTCTCCCCTACTTTAGGAAATTTCGTCCCGAAATTTATTTAGAGGAAACTTGTGAGAGCTTGAAAACATGAGGTTGAAAAGATCGAACAAGATTGGTTAGGGTTCTGAACTTCTAGTAATCTTTAATAACATCATAATTGCAATGTAAGAGGGATACTTATATACAAGTATATGAAGCGTCATTGGTGCGTCCACCGTACCTCCATTACATCGTTCTCATTTCGTTATTGTTGTCACTATCGGTTCTTACACATAATAAATCTTACTGTGTTTCTGTGCACTAAATTTCATAATTATGTACGCGTCCATAATCAGACAATTCTTTGCACAATTCACACAGTCTATTTTATAGTGTGTAGGGGAAAACCAAATGAACAAACCGGTGATGAGTGTGACTAGACCGCCATAGAGTCCTTTAAATTAAATCAATAAATGATCTAAATAGACTATCAAGGAGTCTGTTCAGCTACATCACTAGATGTCGTTCTCTAACCAAATTGTGAATCAATCTTTTTGACTAGACTACTAAGAGGGTCTCTTATGAATCATGGAGTGGTACTATATAACCCAAGGGTCTTAACTACCAGGTAGAAGCCCATAAGGATTTAAGGTAGTACCTTTTGAATATCCTACTATGAATCTCTCATATGAAGATATGAAAGATTCTATGAGGATTTGGAAAATCGTAACACACAAAAACATAGAGGAGAACACATAAACACATATCATATAACCACAAAATTGTTCGTTAATTTGTCTTGTAAATTGCGTACATGCATTTAAAGCACACTAGGAATCCATTCCGTGAATTTCATTTGGTACTTTAAACGTTATCAAGAATCCAACTATAAAGATAGAAAGATTCAAAAAGAAAATTCGATTTCGATTACTAGGAACCGAAGTGTTCGAATTAAGGTACATAAGGAATCTGATTAAGGACTCTGATTTGAATGATAATCATCCACAAGGATCTAATTGTGAAGATAAAAAGATCCCATATGAATTTTTGAAGTTGAAGATGTTTTGAAATCTTGCACGGGATGTGCTTAAGTCAAAACATGAAGTAAAATGCTTATGAAGTTGAGATGTCTGATATGTCAAGGCGACATATGAAGCGGAATTTGAAGGTTAAGTCAATGTATGAGGAAAAATATTTTTGAAAACTATGCATGGGGTTCTTTTAAGAAAAATGTGTTTAACGTTTTTGAAACCTTATATATAATACTTTTTGAAATCATAAAGTAGGTGTATTAGGTAGATATATTTACAAAAATGTTTTAAAGTCATGCGAAATGAATTTTGAAATTATGTATAAGGTTTTTGAAAGACATGAATGATGCTTTTCGAAATCATGCACTTGATCAGAAAATGTATTGTGTTAATATTGTCTTCAGACTATATGAAATATTTTGAAATTAGAAAGGTTGGTTTTGATAACATGGCCAATGTTTTTGAAATAACACAGACAATGCATCTAGAAAAATTGTTTTCAAACTATATGAAATGTTTTGAGATCATGAAGATTGTTTTGAAATACTGGTACTGTGTATGTTGAAAAATCAAAACGTAATGGGTATGAGATTTGAAAATACCCTTAGTTATCTAACCAAGGATTTAAAGGCACAGATGTGCGAAAAGCACGATTACTCATAATGTCACTTAATTTTCTGTACTTTGTTTCTTAGAGTGAAACGAGTACTTAAAATTTTCTAGGGAATCATGAGCAATCATTTGAGAGAGAGAAATCACAAGAGTAGGTTGTAAGGTACATAGTTCCTTGATGTAGGTATCATAGGAAAAGCCATACACACCTAGCAGGGGGTTGAGCTGGTTGGTTGGGGACTGCTTTACCATTGTGAGCGACCATGGCGAAGTTCTGAGAAGCCTTTCGCTTCTTTGACTTCTTAGGGGATCGTTCATCCATGGTCTTTGATTCCTCGATTGGTTTCTTGGCTGATGGTGCTGTCACCTGACTAGGTCCTGCCTGTCTTGGTGACTCTTGAGTGGCTTCATCCTGGAGATGATACATGGCAGTAGCTAATTCAACAGTCTTCAGGGCTACTTCGCCTATTCGCTGAGCGAATTTTGGCTGCTTGCTCAGATATCTGGGCGTCATCGTGATGAAGAGACATTCTTGAAGAAAAAGAAAGGCATAGGGAGAAACAGGTGAAAGATTATTGGACAATCAAAACAGAATGATAACGCATGAAGATTGCGATCATTTGTTTGTTACCTAAGGCAAACAAATGAGACGGTGACTGATCAAAGTAAATGGGTCAAAAATAATGTATCGCGAAGACATGCTCGCCTAATAAGTGAACACTCATCACAAGAATTCCCAGGTAAGCACAACTGGTCTCGCGTCTGATGAGATGTATACGAAGTGCTTGCCTAGCCAGAAAACCCAGAATACAGGCATTCACCCTTCCAGTTTGCACGTGTTCACATTATTTAAAACCCAAAACCTTGACGAAGTTTTGAAAACTCAAAGAGGTTCAAAACCATATAATAGAGAGTTCAAAACCTTACAATAGAGGGTTCAAAACCTAGTAATCAATCATCCTAGAACAGATGATTAATTTTCAAAGCGGTTTTGAAATATATGTTCTTGTTGTGGTTGTCACACGAGGTTAGACCGGATAAGAAATGAGGTTTTTAGGGAAAGATTAGGAGTGGCTAGTATATCGGAGAAGATTAAGGAGGGGAGATTGAGATGGTTTGGGCATGTGAAGCGGAGGGAAACGACGGCACCAGTTAGAGTAGTGGAAACTCTTGCTGTCGAGGGGAGGAGAGGAAGAGGCAGACCCAAACTGACATGGGATGAGCAGATTAGACATGATTTAGTAGAGTTGCATCTTTCTGAGGACATGGTCCAAGATAGGACTGCGTGGAGGCATAGGATTAGGGTTAAGGACTTCTAGAAGATACTACAGTAAGGTCTTAGGTGTATTTTAATGAGGTAGGTTTTTCCTAGTCTTTAAGGGACTTTTTCGGTGATTGTCTTCTTGTGTTTATGCCCAAATGATGTTGTATGCATGCTATTATACATGATTTACATTATATTGTGTCAACTCGGATCATTTCTTGGTATGGGGACTTCTTATTTGTATATTCTTTTACTTGGTGTGTTGGTTTGTTATGCGTTTTCGAGCCGAGGGTCTCTCTGGAAGCAGCCTCTCTATCCCTATGGATAGAGGCAAGGTCTGCCTACATCCCACCCTCCCCAGACCCTATAAGTAGCTTTGCTATTTGTGGGATTTACTGGGTATGGTTGTTGTTGTTGTTGTTGTTGTGGTTGTCACCTAAGGATAGGTGACAGTATTGTTTTATGACTAAACGCAAGTAAACTCGCGTTAGGGTCCTAGAAAGGTTATAGACTAGGTCAAAGCATTACTAATAACCTAATTCCCTATAACCATTGGCTCTGATACCATCTTTTCTGTCACACCCCGACCGCGTAAAACAACAATCGCGGCGGAAACATCGGGGCGTGTTGTAACAGAATTAATGTTTCATAACCATGGATATCAAAAGTGTTTCGTTTTATTAAACATTGAATAATTACATCGTCTTGAAATCTAAATATACAATTTAAACATAATCTATCATTGTTATTGAGTCACTAAGGCCTTGTCCAGTCCTATGTGAGCATGCATCTTATCAATCGATATCATTCAACAATACCTGAAACATATGTGAAAACGAGGTCAGCAAAGAAATGCTGGCGAGTACATAGGTTTTGTAGGAGTGTCGAAATCATGGCTAGTTTAGACGTTGCAATACTTTATTTAAAAACCTTGTTTTGAAAAGAGTATAATATTGCAACTTAATTAACCAACTCAAATCAAGCGGGTTATAATTTGTAAAACCTCGTAGCCATGACTCTTAACCCAAAAACATTTGTTTTAGTAAATTATTTGAAAAACAATGATAAGTTCAGGTGATATGTATAAATAGGAGAATAATGCATGATTAAATGAATAACCATGTAAAAAAATGAGTTTGTATAAGATAAGTTGTTTGTAAATAAATGTCTTGTGAAAAGTATGTTACTTGTATAAAATGTTCTATGTCTCAAACTGAAATGATTCAAATAACGCTACAATATGTAATACCATACAAACACTTATATATAGGAAGTACCAGCGGCGTATCCACCATGCTTGTATCATATTCCACACGCATTGTTACTTAATCACTTAATCCAAACCAAACCACCAAAGAAATGTTCATGCCCAAATGTAAATCATGTAATATGTATAACCAAAATAATATCGTATATCGCTTTGAAGCCAATCATTTACCCAATCGTTAAAACATCGTGTGAAACCCAATTGTTACCCAATCGTTAAAACATCGTGTGAAAACCAATCGTAAATCGTTTAATTCGTTTTAGGTCGTGAAACTACTTATAAGGTCGTCTCGCTAATAACATTCAAACCTTCGTGACTTTCATCGCTTCTCGTTTTCGTCGCTTCTCGTTTTCGTATTAACAAACCTCCATAGGGTAAATTAATAATTACAGATTCAGTCGCTACCTACCATACCCACACATAACCATGGGTGTAGTAAATAACGGGATTTGTCAGATCCTATGGTACCATAACCTAATACTGGTCGGCTTGATCATTGCTAATGAATGTCATTTGTTATGTAACTACAACCAACAAGTTTGTTCACTTTATGAAATCGTTATTAGTTTTGTATAAATCGCTTTAATTGTTTTTGAAACCATCGTTATAACATCGAAAACATTTAGCACATATGAGTCACCCCAAAACAATTGAAAACAGTAAAATAGGGGAAAATGTACTCGCCTGAGAATGCTTGGAGGTCTTGAACAACTACCAAGTAAGCTAGAGGAGTCCCGGAAATCAAACGGTTCCTAATATAGGTAACTACATAATTAACCCGGACCTAAATCGGAAGACTGGGTAGCAGGAGGGTTTGTAAACCAAATGAGTGTAGGAACTCATATGATATGGTTTAACAAAGCCTACATACTAAACGAAACTTAACCTAAGTATTATCGACCCATCGCGACCCATTAAGGTAACTTATGCTACTTTAACGCGTCGTGCGCGTGAAACGCGTTCGGACCGTCTAACTAGTCCTATGACAGGTGTTATATGCCTAAACATGTTACATAATTAGTTATGTGACAAAAGTTTAGGTTACATATGCTTAATTACCAATTATACATTAAAAGGGTATTCTGGTAATTTACCTAAGGCATATAAACTACCTATCATACAACTACTCAAACGATGTGACCATAGGGTATAACCTCGGAAGGTTATTCCCTACCTACTATGGTCACCTAATGTATTTGGTCGGATCTTAATGATCGACCAAATGGGTCGAGTTCGAAGGTATAGGCGATTTATTAGATCGCCTACCCTACGACCCTAGACAACGTGGTAATCAGTGGGCATAGTCCCAAGGGACTATGACCAACGTGATTACACTCACGTTGCGAAGTTCAAACGAACTTCGCATTGACCATTACTGGTCAACGCTGAAAGTCAAACAAAGTTTGACTTTCTGACTCGAAAAGCAGTAAAATAAGAAAAAGAACGAAAGAATACTTATGAAGGGTCCCCGAATGCTAACCCAGATCAAAATAGCTCAGGTATGAAACGAAGGTTCCAACTTAGAGCCCAAATGATCAGATTTGTGAGAAATGAAGTAAAGGGGGTGGGGTATTTATAGATTTCGGGTAACCGTTAAGATCGTTTCTTGAATAACGTGCCTTAATCGGAACCGTACACTTGTCGTAAAGTTGTGGTGTCCAGGAAGTTTGTTCTTATCCGCTGACTAGACGATAGGAAACGAGTGGACACGAATCAATCAGCTGCAACTTGCAAACAAAACATTGAATCTGGTCAGTTTTAGGCAGTCGCGTAGCGCGACTGGTAAGTCTTTAGGGCTCGCGCTACGCGACACCCCTCCCTGTTCCAGAAATGTTTCATAAATGACAGGTTTAGTCCCTGCACGTGTTTAAGCCCTTTTTCGATGCGTTTGAGCCCCGTTGACCTCATTTCAAGGCTCTAAAATGAAGTTAAAGTATAGGGAACTCAAAACATACTCGAAAATATGCCGGATGATGGTTCGTTTGGTCGTACGAACGCGATGTTCGCTTAATTACGACGGAATGCGCATAAGCGCGAAAAACGATCCAAATGACGCAACGAATGAATTTTTGGCAAGCCAAACACTAAAGCATAATATAGTCATGCTTACATAAATTTTTGGATGTCCGGATGTATTCAGAACGTAAGTTATGCGCGAAAATGCAAACTTGTGCACTTTTTGACACTTTTAGTCCCTGAATGACACAAAAGTTTATTTTAGCATACCGAACACCTCAAAGCCTATTTCTAAGCTATGTGAAGGGTATTTATGGTATGTTTAACTTATGGTCATGCTCCGGAATGTCTGTTACAGTTCGAATTGGCATACTTTCGCAGTTTGTCAACTTTAGTCCCTGTAAGCGATTAAACTTTGATTTCACCACACCAAACCTTCCAAAACTTATATCTAAGTTATGTAAAGGTTATTTAAGGTATGTTAAGCCTATTTCACTATTCCGGAGTGTTCGTTGGATTAAACTGGTTATATTTACACATCAGAGCGCGTATAACCCTCCCGAAAGCGATTTAAAGCTTAAAATCAAACAAGAGTTGATATGTGTAAAAGATACACATAATTTTACAAATCCCAAGTATGAAATATAATATTTTATTGGTTTGGTATTTGTTTGATGGCCGTGGAGGCACAGGTGTTACAATATGTTTGTGAGTTTATAAGTTGTTGCATGTTCTTGAATGATAGTTAAAAATGCATGTGTTTGATGATTTATGTATGATGGTTTAATGATTGAACAAGAATCTAATATAAATGTGCTTAAAATACTTGTACATAGACTTGTAGGATGATTTAATAATCATCATCAAATGGAATTGTTGTGATAAGATAAACATTCATCCAAATCAGTAAATAAACATGAAAAATAAAGATATTTGATTTATTTTAAAGTTATAAAAAAATGTTATAACGTGGTAGTTTTGCATGTTGTACTTACGGCTAGAAAAGTTTTTAGATCGGGTGATGTTTGCATGATTTTTGTGCTTTTCATGAGACTTGCATATATGTGATTAAAATTATTGTTTTGATCAGTAGATAACATGTGTTATGTTAAAATATCAAATCGTGACAATTTGGGATGGTTATGGTAAAGTTCGGTACGAAACTATGCGTTAAAAACGGTAAAAATCGGCTTTTTAAGTGATTTTTATAAAACTATTTTAAATCTGATTATAAACTGATGTTTTATGATAAATATAAGTATTTTAACTTATAATAAATAGATTTGGTGTTTGGTTGGTCATACGCGACTTTCGACGCCCAAAAACTGTAACACCTCGAAAATTCACGTCCTATAATGTAATGACACGTGTCATAAAGTTTGAACGTGTGAAAGAATGTTCTAGAAGGACTAAAGTTGACAAACATGGAAAGCATGTGAATATACGGGTTTAAAATGTCAACAGTGAATAAATATACTTTACAATAACCCTACATGATGCTCATACCTTCAAACGAATAAATCATGGATCATACGAAGCTAAATATAAAAGAAAGTGAGAGATTACAAACTACAGGGGTTAAATGTGTCAACAAGTTTAAGTTATACCTCTGAGTGACCTTTTAGCAAACCCGAAGCTTTGTAACGGTTAATTATGCTCACTAGAATGCACGATATAAATTTCATAAAGTTTCGTTATCGTATGAGAAAGTTATGATCAAATTCGTATGCGAGGGGTTAAAAGCGTCAACGATGAAGTTTATGACTTTTCGGGTGACAATAAAGTTAACCGAGGACTTAACAAAGTGGGTATATGTCTTGAAGCCCTTATAAGTCAAATTGGAGGGTTCAAAGTGCAAGAAATAAAGTCGAAACAAAGTTTTCAAGAGCCAAGGACCAAAGCATA